>CAUJRU010003233.1:0-53596 GCA_963277665.1 Viscum album
CCATGAGCTTATGGAACATCAATATGGAAACATGTTTGTGGCTGAGTATTTGTCGAGGTTCACTTACCTCTCATGATACTCCATTGATATGGTTAATTATATGTTATTCTAAGAAAAAACCTTAAAGAGGGTCCTATAATGAGATATAAAATTAGGAGTTATATCTCTTTTCATTCCTACTTATACTATAATTCTCAAGAGCACTTTGGTGGTGGAGAGATTCTTAGAAGTGAAAATGTTGATAGTTGGTGATGGTAGTGGGCACACAAGATCTAAGAAATATATAGCTAGTAGCGGATAGAATAAATAGGGATCTAAGAATGTGAGGAAATTTAGGATATGATATCATGAAATAGTTTATACAGTTCAAGGCTCTTAGGATGGTTCTATTTAGCTGAGGGAGAGGTGGTGCTACTCTTATGACCGCCAGGGTCTTCTTGCGTGGGATTGCCTAACCCACTATAGGAATTACATATAGATGGTTGATGGATCACCTAGTTAGAGGATCCAAATAGATAATATAGGTCCATAGGTATGTATATGTGGTATAAGAGTAGGGATATCAGTAGAATGTGGTAGACGATTTGATCTGTTTCCACTACCACCCCTAGGTGGTCCTTTCCAGGCTCAAGGAGCTAGTTGTTAGGGGTGAGAAAAACTATAGGTAGTGGTGGCATATGAACTAGAGGATCCTAGGATTATTAGATACATAATATATGTCTTCTATACTTTATCTATAATTATGACAGACATAAGATAAATACACTCTTTTTTACCACTTCCCTTGCAAGAGACCTAGAGATTCTAGTGGATCCTTTGGATTGAACTTTGTAGTTGGAGACTCCTACCAAAGTGGATTAAAAAATCACACGCTTATTATAAAAATTTTATATGACTATTGGAGGATATATATTCCTATTGGATCTATTATTTTTAGTTATGAGGCCTTATGACATCATTCTAGGTATGGAATGGATCTCCACAGTTCATGCACATGTTGACTGTTTCAGGCATAGGATTCAGTGTGTCCATGGTGATGGGATAAGGTTTTACTTCATTAGTGAAAAGAAAACCAAGTAATAGTATTATTTGATTCTATATAGGAGGATACAATAGATTACTCACTAGTTGGCTAGTATAACCCTTATAATAGTGGATGTTATGGGCTATCAGTTTCCTGTATTGGTGGAAGAGTACGAGGAAGTATTCCCTAAAGAATTTTTGGGATTTAATCCCCAAAAATAGATGAAAATATTCATATAATTTTAACCAGGTAATACCCTGATATACGTTCCAACATATTAGATGGCTCCTGTAGAGCTTCGTGAGCCGAATGTGCAGTTAGTGGATTTGTAGAGAAATGGATTTGTCAGGCATACTATATCACCCTAGGTAGCCCCGATTTTGTTTACTAAAAAGGGGGAATAGATCCTGAGGTTATTTATGTATTAACATCACCAAATATAGGTGAAAATGAGTAATAAATATCAACTAGCAAGTATTTATGATCTATTTAACCTTTATAAAGGGGAGAGATAATTCTTGAAGATTGACCTCATATTAGTCTATAACCAACTCTGAGTATAGGATGGGGATATATCAAATATAATATTATGATGTCTCTATAGTCACTATGAGTAATTGTTTATGACTTTTTTTATGAATAATTTCCCAGTGGTGTTCATGGGGCTCAAGAACCAGATATTTCATCCCTTTTTAGATCAGTTCATGGTAGTATTCATTAACAAAACCCTGGCATACTTAGAATCAGAGGAGGAGCATATGAGAAACTTGAATATGGTCCTGGACATACTATGATAGATCCATATTTATAGAAGCTCATTAATATTTAGTTCTAGATTATAGAGTCCCACTTTCTGGGACATGTCATCTTAGAAGAGGGAGTATCAGTGGACCCGATGAAGCTTGAGGTAGTTCCATCATGGGAGTTTCCTAAGAGTGTGAATGAGGTACAATAATTTCTTAGGTCAGATAGATAATATATGCGATTTATACCAGATATATGTAGGATATAATCACCCTATAATTATTTGATCTATAAGGGGAAACCTTTTTTTTATATGTATAGGTTCTAGTAGGTTTTTAGGAGTTACAATAGAGGTTGATGAGCACCCCCATATTGAGGCAGAAAGGGGAGGGTATTGCATATGTAGTGTTTTATGATTACTTAAAAAATGATTTTTGATGTAGTTTGATGTATAGGAAGGTAGTAATTTCCTATGGGTCTTGGAATTTGATACCTCATGAGTAGAACTACGTGTCCCATGATCTAGAGCTAACAGTAGTGGTCTTCACACTAAAGATGTGGAGACACTATCTTATGGGTGAGTAGTTTATCATCTATTATGACCATAAGAGTAACAAGTATATATTTTCAAAGAATTATATTAACTTAATATAAATGAGATGGCCATATTTTCTCTAAGATTATGACTTCTAGATAGTTTACACTCACAAGAAAGAGATCATGATGTTAGATTCTATTAGTAGTAGATCTTGTTCACAATTGTTGAGCGAGGAATCATAGAAGTTTACCTTGTTGTAGTTGTATTTGGTGGATGAATATGGTGTGTATTACCTACATTAAATGGGTTTTACACCTCCTCTTATACATTGTGTTAGGGATGATCATCTTAGAGATACCGACTATAAGACCTTGTGTATTTATATGTCTATTAGATGTTCTCCTAATGGGTTTTTGAAGTTATTGAGCACACTATCCCTTTCAGAGGGAAGAATTTGGTACCAATTATGTTTCATGAGGATTATTTAAGGGAGTTTCATATACCACCTTGGAGTTACATCCATGCATGAAGAAGATGTACTAGAACCTTTGATGTTAGATATAGTATCTAGGGTTCAAGAACAGTGTAGCAATATTTTTCTCTCGATGCCTCACTAGTTAGTAGGAAAAGGATAAGAAGCAGGTTCTAGAAGGTTTAACCTAACCCCTTGATGTTTCATATTGGAAGTGATATGATATATCTATGGACTTAATTATGGGTCTCCCATGATCATCTAGAGATAATGATTCCATATGGGTGATCATAGACCGACTCTCCAAGTCATCCCCTTCCTATCTATCTTATATAATAGTTTAGTGAAGAGTTTTAGATACCTTTACATAAAGGAGATAGTTTATATCCATGTAATTCCCTCGATTATCATTTTAGATAATGATGCTCACTTCACATCATGATTATAGAGGGGATTAAATGAGGCATTTGGGACTCATTTATATTTGATCATGGTGTTTCATCCCCAGAAAGATAGACAAACTGAGAAGACCATTCATGTTCTAGAGTATATGCTATGGTCTTTCATATTGGACTTTATCCATAGTTGGTAGGATCACCCACCATTGGTAGAGTTTGTGTAAAACATCAACTACTATTACAACATCGATATGACACCATTTGAGACCTTGTGCAAGATACCATTTCGATACCCACTTTGCTAGATTGATCAAGGAAAGTTTATTCTTATAGGCCCAAAGTTTGTGTGAGTAATGATAGAGAAGTTGAAAATCATCTAGGAGTAGATTAGGATTACCCAAATCCATTAGAAGTCTTATGTAGACCGATGATGGAGGCCTTTGGAATTAGACAAGGTAGACCATGTGTTCCTGAAGGTCTTACCTTGATTAGGATTATAGAGATTTTACTACGGAATCAAGTTATCTTTGAGATTCATTGGTCCTTTCCAGTTAATTCATAGAGTTGTCAAGGTGGCATACTACTTATCACTACCACCACATCGAGACTGAGTACATGATTTATTTCATGTGTCATAATTGATGAGATATGTACATGACCCATTGGATGATATCAACTAGGGAAATATAGATACCAAGGATGGAGGTACCTTTACATAGTACCCAATATAGATTTAGGATTTTTAGAAGAAGGTCCTTCATGGGAAAGTGATTCCCTTGGTTCATGTCCAGTGGTATCATTGGAAACATCAGGAAAAAACATAGGAGTGGGAGAACCATATGAAAGTCCGATACCCTCATATTTTTGAGTAGAATTTTTTATTTTTAGGATGAAAATACCTAAGGTGGTTAGAATTTAATGAAACTATTTTTTCTTTTTAAATATTTGAAATATTTTTGGAGAAAGGTCATAATTTAGTGAGGGATTTTAGTGAACAATGAGGCCCGATATTAAAATGATAAAATAATAAATATATTATATCACAGAAGTTATTTTTTCGGAAATAATGGAATAAATCCCATTTGGATTATTGGATGAAAAATCTAAGACTTACATTAAATTTGGAATGTGTGCTTTACCTTAAACATATAATAATTTTTTTTGTTGGGTGTTTGGATTAAGTGAAATCATGGGAACATTAGTAATTTAATAATTTAATAAATTAATTTACTAGTTATTTACTCTCCATGACTTAATCTACTCTATTTAATCCCTACAATATAAAATTCCTAGGATTATCCACATAATCTTAGGGATTGAGAGAGGATCCATTAGGGGAGGGTTCTTTGATGATCAATAATGGATTATGATTTGGAGATCAGCATTCCAAAAAAGTATATGGATCTTATTAATGAGAAAAGACTAAAACCATTCTTCATCAACAATCAATCCAAAATTGAGGTAATTTTTTTTATGTTGGATTAATCCTGTGTTTTTTACCCACATCGAACGTGAATTAATTCCCTAACAAATTAATTCATAGGTTGACCATAGATTTATGGGTATTGTTTTATCTTCCTAGAAATTAGGAATTGATATCACTTTGGTTAATCACTATTTAATTTTTCATTGTTTTTCATTATAACATAAATGGATTGAGGCTAACCCAAATAATGGATGAGGTAAGTTCCTGTTGTGTTTTGAGCATTTCCTTCCCTATTATTCACATTCTTATTTACAATATTTTATTTGTCTTGTGGTTCAACAAATACCTAGTGATTGATTATTTCATATCCATTATTTGGATTAATAGATTGATAATGTAGTTTTGTGTTTGGAATCTATGGAATGATTGATGTGTAGTGTTAATGACAAAGGATCGAGATCAATGATTCGTGGTTTCGAATTGTGGTAGTGGCGTAGAGAGATGACAGATGACACCTAAGTGTATTAGTGGATAGAATCTATCCACTAATTATAAATAGGATTGGTCAAGCTCATATTCATGTTTATCGATGGATCTGTTTGTGGAATCGATGACAGTGGTGGTGCGGGCGGAAACACATGAGTGTTCTGGGATTTCTACAAAAATTCTGATTACAGGGTGTATACTCTAGAAGAATTCACACTATGTGGGACCCTATATTAAATATCTAGGGTTATATAAAAATAAAATATCACAAGATATGTGGGAATTACCACACACCATGTGACCCGTGACTAGTGACTTGGTGTGTACCCCTTGGGTACACGGGAACAAACACAGTTAGGTACACAGGTACGATCGAAGTACCTGGGCATGATCTAGTACTCAAACATATCTAGATTACATAGACACAACTAGGTACACAAGAACAGATAGAGTAAAATGGAAGGACTTGGTACTTATACATGGATAGAGTACATATACACAACTAGGTGCATGGACACAACCAGAGTTCATATACACAAGCCGATGCACATGGGCATGAGCTGATCTAGGGTATAAAATAAATGCCGCGTATACCGTTTACATGGTGTTAAATTTTACTAGGGAGGATTGAGGCCCTTATTCTCTTCATTTTTGACCATTTTCTTTAGGGTATGTTCCCTCGGTCTATCCCTATGAGGGTACAATGAGGCACTGCATCCTAAGCATAGGATGTAACCGCCTACGGGGTTAGTCTTGAATATAATTTAAAAAATCCCTCCACATGGCTTGAAGTGGTATCCTTTATTTCCATATTCTTTCCTAGGTGGGGTTTTCTAGGAATCTGTGTGAACAACATACCTGGGTGTCAATCCCCTACTCACCGGGTTATTCTAGATAGGGTCTGGTATACCCCACAACACCTAGGAGAGATCCCCTATCTATGTATTTACCTGTTCTTAATTCCATCATATACTTTACTTATTCATGGTGAGTCCCTATGAGAACACCCTCTTGAAGGATTTCCATCAGTGTTATTAGACTCATAGAGCGAGTTATCCTAAGCAAGCTTTACCTTGAATCCTTGAGCAGGAATCTTAGGATGGCTTTGCTGTTGTTAACTTACCTTGAGACTTAGTGTATATTAGATGTATATCTCTATTATTATTATTATGTCTCATATTACGATTAACATTACTTTGTTATGATGAGCTAATTACTCTCTTGATGCTTTATGTTTGGTGATTTCAGGGTGTTATACTAGATATTGTTATATGCACCCCTATATGGGATCTTCCCAAATATGTTGTGTCTTATGAAAATGAAAAAACTTTCAATGGAGTCTTAGGAGGACTAGGATTAGGTGGATAATAGTGATCTAGATAGAATATATTTCATACTGAGTTTTTTTATTTTACAGTAGTCCCCTCATTTCTTAGTAGGACAAACTCTTTTATAGCTTTGGTGGGCTTGTATTTGACACTTTATACTTTCCAATACTTTATTCATACTCTGATTGTGGGATATAGATGTATGAATGAATCTTGGAATCAATTTTATTTTATCTTTTATCATGGTTTTTGTGGTTTTGAGATGCATGCTTGTATAAAGGAACCTTAGGATAAGTCCTCCCATGTGTGTGATATGCCTACTCGGCGCTTGTCTCCAACCTTGGCCTATTGGAGGCAGGCTTGGGGTGTCACACCTAGCTTATCAGCTTCCTAGTAGGACCCAATGGGTAAGTTCACAAAAATAGCATTTTTAAAATCATCATATCAAAATTTTCTTAAGGTGAACTATTTATATTTTTCTAAAAAGATTAATTTTTCTGTAAATAGTGAAAAAATATAGATTTTATAGAAAACCTTATTTTCCATTTAAGTATCTACAAAGTCCCTTTTTTTGAATTTAATTTAAAATTTAATTAATTATTTTTTTTAAAAAATAATCAAATTAAGGTTATTGGAATTGAAATTATTCTTAATTTTGGTATAAAAACATTTTCAAACTTAAAAATGCATTTTTATAAAAATATTTTTCATTGTGTTTTGTGAGATTATTTTAAAATTAATTTAGAAAAAGTATAGGGATTTAATTTGATAAAATTGATTTCATATTTTGAATCACAATGTTCAAATGTAGTAAATAGAGAAACTTTATTTTTAGTCATAATGAACAATAACCTTAGTAAATATGTTATCACCATAGTAAGGGTAAAAAAGATAGAATAAGGTTAAAACTATGTAATAAGGCTTCAAAATCAACTATAAACATTATTATATTTCATTTTATGAGTGTGATCATACCAAACCCTTCATATATTCAAAATTATATAATTTTTGTCCAATTTTTTTGATAGACATTTATATTATTTTTAGTAAAGGATAATTCCCAAATATCTCTTTCTTATTCTCAATATATATAATATTTTATAACAGGGGTAACAAAAAGTTATGAAAAGATATAAAATTTTATTTTTAATATGAATTATTTTTTATGATGTTAATTTATTTTTAATTTTTAGTGATTAAATAATTAACCTAAATGCTTATGCAATGCTGAAACCATGCTTGTGAAAGCAGTAGTAAAGTCATGTAAATGATTTTAAAAACATAAAGAGTAATACTTTTTTAAGTGATTTATGGTGTTCCGTTAATTTTTTAGATAAATATAATTTATTATTGATGTGTTAAAATTTTATATTTGAACTAAATTATTTTCTTGATATTTTTTAAAATTTAACTATGTTAATAGTTCTGAAAATTACTTTATTGGTATTTTTTGTTAAATAATATTTTAGAATTTAAAATTCATAAAATTATTATATATGAAAAATTTACTGGGATATGATCAATCATATAAACCACTATCCACTTATGTATAATGTTTCCTTTATAGTAACTTTTTTGACCCCTAATGTGTAAAAAAATTGTTATCACGATAATTGTTAAATAATGATGATTGGGGGGGGGGGTAAAAATAAGATATAATGGATAAAACATCACCTAAAATTATATAAATATTATTTTATGATAGCATTTGGACTTATACCCATCCTATATTTTAATTATATCAATTTAGTTCCACTTGAACATGAAAATTAATTTATATTAATTTAATAATTTAAGTAATTCAAAGGCTCTCCCTCTTCTCTTATAAATGGAAACCACCTCCTGTTTCTTCCTCACACTTATTGAGACATGTATCTTGAACAAACCCTAGAAAAAACTCTTCTTAACTTTCATAGATACATTCTAGAGGTGCTGGTCTTTTTGAAAGACCATCTCTAGTATCCTTAAAGAGAGATCCAAATGTGGTTCTTCAAAGAGGAGTTAAAGGACTTACATTACATGTTGGGACTAGAGGTTACAAAGAAATATGTTATGTAAGATATGTATAGAAGGTTTAAATATGGGTGATGGTTAATAATTAATGTGGAATAATAAAAACTAGATATAGTGTAAAAGATAACCACTTAATGACCCATGTAATGTTATGTAAGTGTTTATCAAAATTATTTAAAACTATAAAAATAAAAGGTAATTGGGAATGTAAGTGATCAAATGTTTATATTTGATGTTGTTTATTTAGGATAGATAAAATTGGGTTATTTTTATCAGTATCAAAGAAATAAATGTAAATATTATGTTTTTAGAATTAAATCTGGGATATTGGGTCGAGGATGTTATAGTTAGTATCATAGAAGGGTTTAGATAAATTTGGATATTAGGATGTTTTCATGTGAGGTTACGTTAAGATTTATGGATAAAATCATGGGTTTATAAATTTAAGGTTTATAATAATTTAAAATTAATATATGCACTTTGTTTGTGGTTTTAATTAATGGGATTTTAAAGTGATTAATGATATTTTGGGAGATTTTTTATTGGGTTGAGGTAAAAGTAACCCTTAGGTGTATCATGTGATTGAACATGAATAATTATTCAGAAATAATTCCATTACATTTTAGGGGATGTAAGATGAAAGGTATGATATAAAATTTTAGGTTAAAATATTATTTAATGTTGAGTCTAAGTGATATATAAGTTTAATTATTGATGAAATAATTTAAGTTGAACCATTGGGTGTTATTGTGTATATTTTAGACTAAAATATATTATTTATTCATATAAAGGTTTATTCATTTTGGGTATTATCTTACCTTGTGATAACCATTTTATATTTTGTAAATACAGGTGGATTGTTTTTTAACCCTTTATAGATCCTATGATCTACTAAAATTTGATAATTCATACATAAGAAAGATTCATTATAGATACTCATATCTTGGAATATAGGTTAAGACAGAGTTGGGAAATTGTTAAAACACACAACCAATGAATGAAATCATGTTTATAAATTTAAATAAAATCAAGTAAGTACATTTTCTAATGAACTTAGTTGGGATCTTAAGATAATCCCTCATAAATTTTAAATTTTATCTTTTTACAATCACGTAAAATGAATTTATGGTATTATTTATCTCTTATGTATTCATGATTTTTTGGTTATTAACTTCCTCATGATCTCATTATCTATCACTCACTATAATTATTTAGAAATTTTTTTCACCTACATGTCTATATATTCACTTACCACTAATTTTGTCATATTTTGAAACCTAGTTATGTGTTATTCTATATTACCTTCATATATCTCGTTCCCTTAAAAAAGAAGTCATTTTATGCTTTAAAAATACCTTTTTCTTCAAAAATGGCTTTTATTGTTTTTTGTGAGAAAATATTATAATTGATTTCTACCAATTTTATAAATTTTATTTTATAAAAATGATATGATTTTTTAAATCATCATAAAAAATTATCTTAAGGTTAAATTTTGTGTTTTTTCTAAAAAGATTAAATTTTCAATGAACTGTGAAAAAATACTAATTTTATTGAAAACTGTCTTTTTTCATTCAAGTATTTAAAAAGTAACATTTTATTTTAAATTTATTTTAAAATGTAATTATTTACTTTTTATTAAAAATAACCCAATTAAGTTCATTTTAATCTACATTATTATTAATTTTCATATAAAAACATGTTTTTACTTAAAAATGCATTTCCTAGAAAGTCATTTTTCATCATGTTTTATTGGTTTATTTTAAAAATAATTTCAACCACTTATGGGGATTGAATTTGATAAAATGGATTCCATATTTTTAATCATAATTTCCAAATTTGGTAAATAGGTCAACTTTATTTTTAGTCTTAATAAATAGTAACCTTGGTAAGAATGTTATCACAATGATAAGGGTAAAATAGGTAGAACATGGTTAAAACTATGAAGTAAGTATTAAAAATCATCCATAAACATAAATAAATTTATTTTTATGAGTTTAACTTAGAAAAAAATCTCATATATTCTAAAATATGGAATTTTGTTTCTATTTTCCTTTGATAAAGACTTTAATATTATTTTAATTAAAAGAAAATTCTAAAATGTCTCTTCCTTTATTTTAATATCTATAATATTTTGTAATAGGGATGAAAATAAGTTATGAATGGATATAAAATATTAATTTGAATATGAATAAATTTATTTTATTATGGTGATTTTTTTTAAATTTTTAGTAATGAAATAATTATCATAAATACTTATTCAACACCGACATAGTGCATGTGCAAGTAGTAGAAAAATCAAGTAAATGATTTTAAAAACATATATGGTAATATTTTTTTGGCGAGTTATGGAATACCATTAACTTAATAGATTAATATAATATATTAGTGTTTATTTTAAAATTTTTTAATCTAAATTCATTACTATATTGATATTTTTGCAAAGTAAATTATGTGAATAGTGTTGAAAACGACTTTAAGAGTATTTTCGGTTAAATAATATTTTTAATTTAAAATTTATAAAAATATCATATTTGGATAAGTGAATGTGATATGGTCCATAATATTAACCATTTTATAATTTTGTGTGACTTTTTATTTTATAGTATCTTTCTTGACCTCTAATGTTTAAAGATCGTATTATCACAATAATTGTTAAATAGGGTTAATCGGGGGGGGGGGGGTTAAAAATAAGAGACAATGGTTAAAACATCACTTAAAATCATATAAATTTTGTTTAGACTTATCTTGATCCTATATTTAAAATATATGAATTTGTTTCCATTTTAACAAGAAAATTAATTTATATTAATTTAATACTTTAAGTAACCCCAAGGGGGAACCTATCATCTCTTATAAAAGGACATTGCCTCGCCTCTCTTCCTTACACTTATCAAGACACTTATATCAATGAAACCCACCAATATCTCTTATAAACTTCCTTATATACATTCTAGTGGTGATGGTATTCTTAAAATACCATACCTAGGGTCCTTAAGGAGAGATATAAATGAGGTTCTTAAAAGAGGAGTTAAAGGACATGCATAGCCACTTAGGACTCAAGGTTATGAATAAAGATGTTTTGTAATATATATATATATATAAGGGTTTCATGTGGGTGATGATGAATAATTAATCTGTAATAATAAAATCTATTTATAGTGGAAAAAATTCCCATTTAAATACATGGGTAATGTTATGTAAGAGTTTTCTCTAATTCTCTAAAACTTTAATCCTAAAAGGTCATTGGGTATGTAACTGATAAAATAATTCCATTTTATAATGTATATTTTGGATGAATAAAATTGGGCTTCATTTATCAATATAAAATCTAGAAATGTAAATCTTATGTTTTTACATCAGATTTGGGAGTTTGGGTTTGGGAATATTATAATAGTAGTAAAGGGTCGAACCCAAGGGAAGGCTTGTGAGATTTATAAGGTATTATTTGTGACTAAAATAATAAAAATAGTTAATATTATTGAAATTTTAGGTATAAGTGTGTGTAAAATTTAAATTATAGAAATGAGGGTGAGTGCATTGTGTTAACAAAGTTAGATACTACTACTTTTGGTTATGATAAAGAGATATTCAAATAGTTGATGAGGTGGATTTTTTTTGAAAAAGAGAGTTGAAAGTATTAAACTATTGAAAATGGGTTTAACTAAATAAGAAAATAGGACAATTCATTCATATTTTAAAATATAATTTACATATAAATTTTCATTCTTCTAATTCCATTACTGAATCTATCGATCAAAAACAATGGGGGAAAATGAATCCAAATAGTCTCAATTTTAATTTTGGTCTATCAACACATCAATCAAAATCAATATCCAGAAGAATAATTACCTTTAATAATTAATTTCAACTTATAAGGGATAAAAAATAATATAATTAATGAAAATTTTGAAATAGTAAATTCTACTTAGGTTTTTTAGTTATAGTGCTTGTTTGAAAGATAATGGAAAATATAAGGAAAAGATAACATAAATCCAACAGGAAATGAAAATGGAAAAAATTACTTATCCATAAAGTTTTTATTAGATAACTCCATATATATTATGATTTATTAATTCTTAAAGTATGTACCATGTCTCTATATATTTCCTCTATACTCTAGAATTAAGTGATGTGTCTCAGTACCCCCAAATTAGTTGGTCTAGTTTTAAAAATGAAATCACATTCTAACTCCTAAAATGAGATCACAGATACATCCTCTAGCTAAATCACTAGTCTCTACATGGAATAGATCAATTTATTTCATCTTAATTATTGTGACTCTATATGATATCTCCCATTAATATTGTAGCTCTACATGATCTTAAATCTTATATTGGCTCCCTTGATAATCTTTTAGGCTTCCTTCATATATGTCTTTTAAGTATCATGCCTAGATTTGGATTCCATTTATTTTAACTTTATTTTAATAATAGAGTTAATATAAAAATTATCTATCTTTAGCCTCATATCATAGTATCTAAGATTTGTAAAATTTTGAATGAATCCATACGAGCCTATCTAGAATTCATACAAGGATTTGGGAAAAGCTATACATCGTGTATAAATGTTATATACGACTGCTATAAAAGTTGTATGTGTTAGTTCCCAACCTAAAATTTCTAAAATTCAAAATTCATGCGAGATATGAAAAGTTATATAGTAATATTTAAATTCATACATTAATGGATTAAAAGTCTTAAAAAATGAAAAAAATCATATAGAAATGGGAATTTTCAAATTTTCAAGAAATTTTCTAACTCAAACAGATCAAAATAAAAAAGTGTTCCAACAATAAAATTTAAAGTAATAACATGAAACATTGAAATAATTAATAATAAAATAATTTTTTTTTCAAATCACTTAAAAATATTATTTTAATTAAAATATTACCAAAATAATACCAAAATATTTGATCTTAACAATATAATACAGTAAAACCAAGAACTATGTGATACTCTGAAATTCCATTTTATTATTTATATTTATAAGGTTGATTTCTCCCTTGAGTTCAGGGTGTACTAAGGTGAAAATGTGATGTTTTTGGGAATTTTATAGGCCTACAAAATTAAGATCATGGTTTGGTAAACCATTCTGTGGAAACCCTATGACTTGGGTAGTTTTAGATTGTGGTGATCTTAGAGTCATTATACGTTTTGGTCAACTATATGAGTAAATAGTGACACCTACTCATTCATGAATATTTTATTTTCATTTTGAGTTATTTATATTTAGGATTCCTCCAAAAATCTTTCCCACTCAAAATCCTCCAACCTACGTACATTCCAAGTGTTTTTAAACTCCTTCCAAGCCCCTCTAAGGCAGATTTGGGGTATATTCTTATTGTATTTTCATCTTAATCAAAAGGATAAGTCTTCTCTATCATTATTATCTAAGTTTATTCCAATATATCCCATATTATATAACCCTAGTGGCCATGGTTCAATGATTTTTATGTCTAGGGTTGTTCTATTTGGGGGTTTTAAGGCTTGTAATCCATCTTGAGAGATATAATCCAATGGTTTTAATTATAGGAGACATGGTTTCAAATCTTGATGTAAGTGTTTCTATTATATTTCCTTTTATTAAATATTTCCTTAAATTCTTGAGGATTTAAAAAGGCTTTTAACATAGGTTATGACGTATATAAAACCTAGTTTTGTGTTATCAACGGTTCTCTATGATTTTCCGGTTTTACCTTTGAAAAAATGGGTGATTATCATAGTTAATTGGAAGCTTATTTTAAAATGGTATTTTATTCATCCTATGTGTTTTATAAAACTCCATAGATGGTTTATATAAAGAAAAATATTTATCCTTGATGTTTTGGGATAGGTTTGGTTTCAAAAGTGGGGTGTTTTATTCATTTAAATTTCTTTACTTATTTTTAAAAATGGGGTTCCATTATTTTAAAAAGGTTCCCTTATTTAAAAGGGGGTGTGATGATTTATGGTATTGCTTAGTGATTTCCATGATTAATTTAAGAATTATTCCTTTGGTGGTGACTTCCCTTGGAATATGATTTGTTTTCAAAGGTTGTTTTGAAAGGGATTCCCAATGATGTAATTCTTAGTTTATAAGATAAGAACGATTTGTTATATTAAGATAAAGGTGATATATTTATTGATGCTTAAAACCTAGATAAGACCCATTTTTTGATTTTATTCACGTCATAATGATTAAATTAATTGTGATTCATGATATGCAGTTTGGTTTTAGAGATTGTTATTGAAGGGAGTTTCTTAAAGGTGTAAAGTTTTTTATTTTCATGTTTTATTTCATTTAGGATATATAATTTTCATGATATTGATATTGTATTGATAAGGGTACACCTCTATTTTCTATAAAATTAGGAACCCTAGGCTACTAAGTGGGGATTAAATGGATGTTGGATATTCTAGTTGAGAGTTACTCACTAGATAATATCCCCAAGTTGAATGTAATGACCTAGCTATGGGGGTTCTACAGATGAAACTAGTTGAGAGTGATTAGGGAGACGATATGTGGAACCATTAACCTACCAACAGTTGGTTTAACTTTTTCATGTCTATTAATTGTCCTATTAGTACCTAAGGTGCCCCCCATGCTTTTTTCCTATGTTATGCCTTTTATTATATATTGTAATTATTATTTTTTATCACTTTATTTGAACCTATTTTGATGTATAAACTATTTTTTATTAATCGTTAGTATTTTTAAGATTTACTTGTGTTAATATTTTTATTTTATATGAATTTATATTAATTTTAATTCTATTATGTTTTCCCTTTTCCTATAATCATGTTTGAGGTGTGTGTGTGTTGAAGTTTTAAAAAGGTAATGTGGTGGTTTTTTTAAATGGAAGACATTGTAAAATGTTTCTTTTGAAATTTATTTTAAACCATTTGATTATTTTTTTCAAAGGTAGTGTATAAATGGGAATTAGTTATTTAACTTGGTTGTTTAAAGAGGTTTTTTAAATGTAATTGTTGAATTTGAAATGACATTACCTTGATAAGTCCTATTTGAGGCATGTTTTTTAAAAAGTGTGTTTTAAGAAAGAATTAAAGGAACTGTATGTTTATTTTCATTTTTTATAAATTGAATGATTTTATTATTATTATTTTAAAACTAGTGGGAGTTTTTTTATAAAAGTAATGTAACACTCATGGTGTTATCCTACTGGTATACGACTCACACCCTACATACTCACATTAGTGGGTATATAGTCTTCATGTTTTTTTAGGTTATTAGGTTATTTATTATAGGTTGTATCTCTATTTATATCCATTGGGAAGTGGGTTTTATTGGTTTTATGGTGGTTACTTAAGAGTCACATGGTGGTGGTGGAGTTTTCTACCAAGTTTAATGGACCGTTGGGTAGTATGGTGTATTGGCCTCTCTGACCTACTAATTTTGTTTTTTTTGTTTCTTTGGTTTTGGATTGTAAAAGATTTATATAATAGTTGTTTATTTTAAATTGATTTTTTTTGGAAATATAATTGTGTTTTTTATGTTTATGATTATTCCATGTTTGGATGCTCTTATTTTAGAGTTGCTAATTTATTTCGGCATAATCTTTTAATTCATGGATACCTCATGTGAGTTCCAAATTAGAACCCATTATTGATTATGGTTTTCCTTGAGGGTGAAATCATTCCCACATGTTCAATTATGATACCCTATCACTTGTATCAAGCTTAGGGTGATTAGGAACACACCTTAGGACATATAACTATTTGACCTTGGTGATGTGTCATGTTGACCCAAGCTGGTTCATTACATAATGGTGTCATTGGCCTCTTATTATTTTGGGGATGATGGTAGGAAATAGTTAATATTGTTAGATATTTAGTTGTGGTAATGAAGGAGTTTTTTCTAGCTCTTCCTCATGCTAAACCTTGAGTTTCCATGAGAGGTCAAGAGTTTTCTATTGAATTTTAGATTTATGGTTTTTTATTATTCAGATATATTGATGCAATTTTCTACTACCCTATCTTATAGTAAGACCCTAGGATACATCCTATAAAATTTATATATTTAGAGTGAAACTAGAGGTAACCCAAGGGTTCATGGTTATGGAGCATGGTTTATTAAACCGTGAACAACCAGTTCAAAACCGCTCTAAAAAACTTACAGTGGAATTCTCATGGTTGGAACATGGTCTACAAAATTGTGTACCCAAACCATGAACAATATATAATGTTTGAATTTTTTATTTTTTCATTCCTTTTATGATTTTATCCCCTCTTATGATTAATGATTCTTGTTTTTTATAGAATATGTGATTTTTTTGGGGTTTCAAAGTTTTTTTATTAAAATTTAAATTAATATCTTATGATTAAGTGGTGGGGTTTGTTTTGAAAATAATGTTTTGGGTGATCAAATTGTTTTTCTGTAATTTTTGTGTACTATAGAAAAAATTATTTAGGTGCATGAAATTATTTTGGGGTTTTAAATAAATAATTTCATGGGTTTTATGTATGGTGAGATTCTTGAAATGGTTTTAGGGGTGTGTTAATTTACATAGAATATTTTTTTATGTGAAAGTAAATGTATTTTGTGTGTTTTGTTTAATAGAGATATTGGTTTTCAATATATATGTTACTTTTAATTCATGGTATTGAAATATTGTAAGGTGTTTGAAATGGAACCTTAAAGGGGGATCATTATAAACCCTTATGGTTTTTTCAAATGGAATGAGTGCCTTTTCTGGGAACTGTCAAAATGGGATTATAAAGGGCTCCTTGTGATGTATTTTTTTTTGATTTATACTTTTGTATCCCCTTTCTTGGTCTTGGGATGGTTTTATTGAATTTTATGTTTTGGTGTTATTTTAGAATGAGATCCCTAAAAGGAATAAAAAATCCAAGAAGATAATATCTTAGGTAGTGATTCTAGTGATATATATTTTTTCCACCTAGTTTTTGACTCTACCTAGACTCTTGATGTAGTGGTAGGGCCATGTTATTCTTGGCTTATGGATCTTGAATGAGAGTTTCTGAATAAGAATCCTCTAGTGTTTAGTGGTTATCAAGGATCATATAAAGTGATAAAGTGGTTATATAAGGTTGAATATGTCTTCAAGTCACAAGGAACCCCAAGAACCTCTAGGGTGATATGCCCAATTCTTTTTTTAAAGGATTGGGTTTAAATTTGTGGAAGAATACAATCTATGATAAAACATTTTAGGAGTTGTATTGGGTAAATTTGAAGGCCATATTCATCCAGTGGTTTTATCCCAATGAATTGAGAATTTGAAAGGTTATATAATTCTTGAGTTCATTAGGGAAATCAACTTGTGAAAGAATATTTGGAGTGTTTCACCGGACTAACCCCCTTCTCACCCAATTTAGCTGATGATTATTAAAAGAAGTCTTAGTTATTTACAAGATCACACCATCCAAATCTCAGTTTGGTTTTATTTTAGTATGGTATGAATAAATTTTTGTAATTAAGGTATAATGACATCATCACTGAGGAATTGTGGTAAGGTAAACCTATGACAGCTAATTCTTTGAACTCATTCGGTTTTAGTGAAGGTGGTCCAAATAGTGGGAAGTGGAAGCCAGTAGTGTGATACCAGTGTGGGAATTCTGGGAATTCTAAACCCTATTGTCTAACATATCCAAATACCTATCCTTAGCATGTAAACCTTGGATAGATATAGAGGTATTTTAAGCTGATATTACATTAGAAGAAGAAGTCTCAGACCCATTTTTGAACCGCAAAGTAGTTAGTAGTGTTGCTTCCATAGGAGTGTCAGAAGTTGTTTTGTGGTTTTACGAGTTCTCTATTTTAATGAATTTGTTTTTTTACCATGTTTAATATAATATGTAAAATCTATATCTTTGGTTAAAATTAATGAAATATATTTTGGCATGTGATATTGTGTTTTTAGTTTTTCATGCCTTATTTATTTTTATTTCTTATTATCACTTGTGCATGGTGTGGACCATGGTTTGAAATTTGATTAATGGATGAAATGGAAATGACTTTGGTGTGGTCTAGTGTAATGAGGATAATATTTTGGATTTCATGTATACTATGAGATATACTAAGTTAAAGTTTTGCTTCAAGATCATTGAGAGTGGGTTTTCTATGAGTTTGGAACCGAGTTACCCTTTGTGTAGTTTCGTGACCCAAAGTTGGAACCATGTCATTCCTTATTGATGTATGTTTAGTTTGGAGTGTTTCTCCTAATATTTAGAGTGTGTTATCTTGGTGATATTTTATGGATATCTCTTATTTTATATTAAGGATTTTCTATATTTCATTGTTTTAGGATGGTTGTTTTTTGACCGCCCATTGTTAGTAAAACCATTCCTTCTTGGTGATGATTTTTACTTTGGGTACAGTTATCTTATGTTTCAAAATTTTAGATAGATTCTAAATGGTGGGGAGACATTTATATAGTCTCTGTATGTTTTATTATTTCTTGGGAAGTTATACTATTGGTTGATTTTGGTTGGGACCCACCATTTATTATTGATCTTATGACCTCAAATGTTTTAGAGGTGTCAGTGTTGTTTTACCCATTATTCTGGATCAGGACTCAAAATACACTTACGGGTTGTGGCATGTGTGTTTGTTAGAGAGTTTGAATTTTAAAGGATAATAGAGGTGTGACCATCCCAACATTAAATTTTTAATCTACTTTAAGGATTAATAGTGCTTCTCTTATTGGTGAATCTAAATTATTTTGTGTGGGTTTCACTAAGAGTGGTATCCTCATGTACTGAATTCTTGATTTCAAGTGTAGGAAGTTAGTCCCTTAGTTGGGTCATTTATCTTGGAGAGTTTTTCTTGATGTTATAATTTTCCTTGATTTTTTATTAATTTATAGTGGCATAAATTGAAATAGTGGTGAGAATTATTAAACCCAAAAACTGCTATTTTTTTATTTATATTTTAAGGTTGATTTCCCAATTAATTTAGAGGTATCCTAGAGTAAAATTTTAAAGTTTTTGGTACTTTTACAAGGATAAATGATTTAAGAAATTATATAGTAGATTCTGTGTGACCTAGGTAGTTTTGGATAGTAGTGATCACATGGAGACCACACATTTTGTTCAATAGTACAAGTAAAATGTTTGAACTTTTTGGTTTTGGGTATTTTTTTCATTTTGAGTTATTTTTATTTGGGTATTCTCCCAAAAGATCCCCCACTCAAACTTCTCCAACCTAGGAACCTTACAAGGGATTTTATTCGCCTTCTAACCCCCTATAATGTGGATTTAGTGTGATTTCTTTATGGATTTTATTCTAGATCAAAAGTTTAAGCCTTATAATTCCTTATTCTCTAAGTTTCTTCCAAAATATCCCACTACTATAACCCTAGTGGCCATGGCTAGATAATTTTTATGTGTAAGTGTTTTCTATTTGGGGTTTTGGTTTCTAAGGGTCATAACCCATCTTAGGAGACCTAATCCGACAGTTTCCATAAAAGGTGAAATAGTTTCATATCTTGAGGTATATATTTCAATTCTATTTCCTTTTATTAAAGATTTACTTTAATTATTTGTGCTTTAAAAGCGTTTTTAATCATAATGGATGATGTATATGGTACACAGTTTTATGTTATCAAAGGTTATCTAATATTTTTTAGTTTTCCATTGAATAAATGGTGATTCTTATAGTTTAATTTTAGTTTGTTTTAAAATGGTATTTTATGCATCCTAAGTGTTTGATAAAATTCCATTGGAAGTTTTCTTTTAGAAAAATTCCTGTCCATGATGTTTTGGGATAAGTTTTATTTCTAAAGTGGGGTGTTTTCTTATTTTAAAGGTGATCCCTTATTTTTAAAAAGGGGGGGGGGGTACCTTATTTTAAAAATCCCCAATTTTTTATGAGGGAGTGATGATTTATGGGATTACTTAGTGATTTATTTATATTAATTTAATAATTATGCCTTGATATTATTGAATACTTCCCTTGTAATATAATTTTCATTAAAAGGTGGTTTTGAAAGGTATTTAAAAATATTTTATTCTTTGTTTAAAATCTAAGGTCAATTTGGAGTCTTTTGAGAAATCTAGTTTATTGATTGATGTTTGCAAACATTTTAAGCCCCACTATAATCCTTTGTTTAAGGTTTTATACATGTGTTAATGATTAAATGAATTGTAATTCATGATATGTGGTTTGGTTTTAGGGATAATTATTCAAGAGGGTGTTTAAGAGGTAGAAAGTATTTTATTTTTTTGTTTTATTTCTTTTAGGTCATGTGATTTTCATGATATTGAAATTTTCTTGATAGTGGTCCAACTCCATTAGCTATGACATGAGGAACCCTTGGCTACTAAGTGGGGATTCAAGGGACATTTCCTTTTCTAGTTGATATTTACACACTGGATATTAGCCCCTTGTTGAATGTGATGACCTAACTAGGGGGTTTCATTGATGAGACTAGTTCAGTGTGATTCAGGTGGTGAGATGTGAGACCATTAACAATCTAGTAGTTAGTTCTAATTTTGAACAATCAGTACTTGTCCCATTAGTTCCTAAGGTGTTTCCTCATGATATGTATCCAATGTTATGTCTTTTATTGTGTATTTTCATGAAATTTTCTTATCTATAAATTTGATCCTATTTTGGTGTATCCGTTACTTATAATGGATAATTATTATTGTAAGGATTTCCTTGTTTTATTATTGACCTTTTTGTCACTTTCTATGATTTTTTATTCTATTATGTTTTCCATTTTCTTATAATCATGTTTAATGAGTGTGTTTGCATGTCTTGAAGTTTTAAAAAGGGAAAGTGGGGGTTATTTTAAATGTGAGTTGTAAAATGTTTATTTTAAAATTTATTTTAAACCATGTGATCATTTGTTTTCAAAGGTGGTATCTAATTGGAAAGGGGAGATTTACCTTGTTTATTTCAAAAGGGATATGGTTTAAAGGTAATGATTTTTTTTAAATGAAATTACCATGCTAATTCATTTTTGAGACATGTTTTATAAATGATGTGTTTTAAGAAATAATCTATGTAATTGTATGTTTAATTTTATTTTGTAGAAAGTAAATGATTTTTTATATTATTTTTAAAATAATAGACTTAGATTATTTATAAAATGAATGCAATGGACTCATGGTGATATCCTACTGGATAATGGATCACAACCTACATTCTCATATTGGTGGTTATATAGTCTTAATGTTTTATATAGGTACTTAAGTTATGACTCATTGGTTGGGTTTCTATTGCTCTCTATTGGGAAGTGGTTGTTACTATATTTATGGGGGTGATTTGAGACTCACATGGTGATAGTGGATTTTTCTCCTAAGTTTTATGGACCATTAGTTCATTTGATGTATTGGACTCTTAGGACTTATACTTTTTTAGTTATATTTCCTTGTTTTGGATTGTAAAATATTTTTATAAAAGGGTTTTCTTTAATGTGGAAAAATATTTTGGAAAATTCTTGGTTTTATTCATGTTTATGCTTACTCCATGTTTGGATGTTCTTATTTTAGAGATTCTAATTTATTTTTTCATGGTTTTCCAATGAATAAAGATCTCACACTGGGTTCCTAGTTGTAACCCTTTAGTAATCCTAGTTTTACTTGAGGATGAAATCATTCCCACATGTTCACTTATGATACCCTATTGCTTGTCACTAGCCTTGGCCGATTAGGAAAACACCTCAAGACCCATGTAAGATTAAATTAAGTGATGTGTCAGGTTGACCTGGGTGGATTTTTTACAAAAAAATTTATAACACAACTAAAAAAAACTCACAATTTCATCATGTTATTCAAAGAATCACATTTTCAACTAATAATTAACTAATATCCAATAATTGTCCATTATAAAAACATTTTTTCATAAAAACACAATAAATACACCAAAAGAAATGTGAAAAAACATGTATCAAATCAAAGCCACATCAAATTACACACACTTAACTCATTTATTGTCCTTAAGAAATCAGTTTATCAAATTTAGTGGATGCAACTTAAACTAAAAAATAAAGGAATTACCATTCTAAGAAGAACTTTCTTTTAAAAAAAATTTCCCCATGATATCTCTCAAGTATGAGTTAATAAAAGATCTTATAAAAAAAAATTTAGGTAAAAATTTGGTTTCCTATTTTATAACGATGATAAAATTTGAAAATTCTTCAAAGGATTTAGGAAAACATCAATTTGCATTCAAATTTTCTTATAAATTTATTTTTATCCTCGGTTAATAGACACACATATTTTATCACATAAAATAATTAGAAATAACTAAAGGGACGAGTGAGTTTAATAATTAAAAGGATTCATAAATAACTCATCCAGTAGTTTTAGTATTAAAATAAGAATATCAACCAAATATTATGACTATATTTATTGCCCTTTTGAATGCATATATGATTATTTTTAAACCATCCAAGAAGTTAAAATATATTTAAAATTATAAAAAGTACTCCCAATGTTTAAGAAAAATAATTTTTTAAATATAGTAATGATAATATTTCAGTGGTTTGAATCTATTTTTGAATTGAAATGACTAACCACTTAAATTTAATAAAATATTAAATTTAAATAAAACTTTCTGACCATTGAAAATGAAATTTAAACCTTGAAAATAAGCAATGATGAAAAATTTTAAGGTTATTTTAAAATTAACTCAATAAAATATAGTTTATCACAATTGGAGACCCATAAACCACACTTAAAACTCAACATTTCCCCAAATGTGAACTTTAAGGTGGAAGAAATTTTTTAAAAAGTTAAGTTAATTTTTTTTAATTTATTAGTTCAAAATAATGTTTCATGGTCCTAAAAATAATCAAAGAATCATGTTTATACACTTTTAAAACAGTTATCCAAGAAGATTTTAGAATTTATATTCCTTTACCTTATAGGATAAATAATTTTTTTTTCAATGTAACTCTTAAGAATGACATGTAAATAAGTGATTCCAACATCAATATCATTTTAAAATATGTTTTTAATTTTAAATCATTCACAATAAATTTTTAGGGTACTCAGAGAAGATTAAAATTCTATATTTAAAATGATTTTGAAAAATTAAATTATGGAAAAAAATAATTTTGACATTACTTAAATATATTAAACAATTCAGTTAACCATTAATGAATAATTTTACCAATAAAATTTTGACACAAACTTATTTTTAATCAATTTATAAATTTTAAATCAGTTTTCAGTGAATAAAACATCACTTTTAAAATAGTATTTAAAGTTTAAAACAAAATGAACAAAATTAAAAGAGTAATCCCCCTAACATTTGGTACCTTGTCTCTTTACTGCAGCCAAAAATTCACTCTCCATGAACATTAAATCCCAACATGTTTTTCTTATTCAAGTGCCTTTAAGAGTAAAATAATCATTAGATACACCCAGTAAAGATTAAAAATATGAAACCAAGTGAAAATGTGAGAGGATTTGTCTTCTAATGTCCCATCGACTAATGAAATATTTGATATTGTAGTGTACTAGATTTTAAAATTCTATATCAAGTAGAAAGTAAGTAGGGGGTGATAAGGCGAGACTACAAAAAAATGAGGGTGAGTGGTTTTTTTATTTTAAATGAAAAACATACAAAAAAATGGTTTATTAAACTATGGATTTCCTCTCATAAAGCACTGTTTTTGAAGTCCCAATCCGAAATTTCATAGAGAACTAATCACAACCACTCAGTGTGTGTGGTTTCTTATCCATAAACCTCTATTTGTGTGTTTTAAATTCATTTTTAAATGAATAATTAGTTCTATAGGATCTTAATCTTCTAGGGAAATATTCAAACATTTTTACTATTGAAAAACCCCCTTAGAAACCCCCTTTTATAGTTATAGACAATTATCTATACACTTCTATAAATAATTCAATATGGATTCATTCCAAGCATTCTTGAAGGGATAACTTAATATATGGAATTTATAGTGGCGTGATATGATTCCAAAATCTCACTTTATCATTTTCAACCTCTAATTACTAAAAAATAAAGGTATAAGTGGTTGATTTTATCTAAAAAAATACGAATATTTTTTGCAATAAATATTTGTACAGTTTTTAAATATTTATCAATAAAAAAAGATTCATATTTCATGTTACCCCAAGATTCTATGTGAAGTTAAACACCCAAATCAGTTGAGTAATACATTACAAAATTAGAAAGAATTTTTTTCCATATTCATGTTCGTGTTTTACCAAATTATGATTTAATTCCAAAATTTACTCACATGAAAATAGACAATCATTAATCACTAATTTTGAAAAATTGTTTATATTCAAACCAACTATTGTGTAATCAAACCTAGCTTAATGTTCAATTTCCAAAACTTCAACCTCCAAAGAGAAATCACTTGATTGTTCCACATTAGTTTTTGGGGAGAAAAAAATCCAATTCAATTATAATAAAATACAATTCAAGTGATCTTTGTTTAAAGTTATTTTTTACTATATAATCAACACTAATTTCAATGTATTTTAGGATTGATTTAGAGAAATCATATTTGGGAGGGAAAAAATTCATTGTTCAATAATTAATATTTCTTCAAATTTCACTCCATCATCCTATTTATCAATACTTAAGAAAAAATATATTGCGTAAAAGATATAAAAATAGGGAAGATCACTTTTCAATTCAAGCTCAAAAATTTTAGACATCAAATATCCCAATTTGATGTTTTCTTCCACCAATTTTGTAACTTTATACTCTCTTTAATTACTCAATAGTTCATATAAATTGGTTAAATGGTTTTTTAAATTAAAATATTCACTTATAAGTTTTTCCTCAACCAAAGCTATCATACCCTCAACACTCTAATAGTTGATTTTTTTTGGTTTAGGTAATAAGAAATTAATTATATTTACCCCTTTAAATTATTATATATTTTTATAATCCTTAAGTTCACCCTCCTTTAGGATCTTTGTGAATTTATTATAGTTAATTTATTCATTTAGTGAGTTTATTTTTTTGACAAACTGTTCTTCCCCACTTTCCCAATCATTCTCTACAAATTTAATGGTTTATTATGTATTTTCCCTCACTTTTTACAATTTGTTCATCCTCAAAGTCCTCCATTTTATTTTCTTCATCACCCATTTCATTTTCTTCATCAATAATTTCATTTTTTATGGAGATTTTATTTTTTCCTGTAACTCCAAAAATATATTTTATGGCCTTTTTAATTGATTTTTCTATTCTTGAAATTTTTTAATTCGATGTTCATGGTCTTGGTCAAACCAAGTAATAATCTCTATTAAATGTTGTTTTAAGTGTGATTAATATTTAGTTTTAGGATAAAAAAATCCATGGGTTTTTTTTAAAAGTGTTGGTGCTTACATGAATAATTTTAGGCACACTACCATCCTGTGATCTCATATTATCCATAAAAAGTACAATATTTTTGATTATAACACACCAAATGATTTATTAAAAACAACATACAAAACACAAATCCAATTAAAAGTAGCTTGAAACAACACATATTACAACAAAAATCAGTGATTCCAAGTTCAAAAAATAGACATAGTAATTGTGAGTGATTTAAGAAAGTAAATAGAATAATAATCAAGTAAATTTCAAACTTTAAACACACCAAATATAACATATTACTAATTTCATCCATAAGAAATAATGATGGCATCACTTTTTTATTTTATTTTTATTTGTTTTTTATTTTGTTTTAAAACCCTAATACATTCAACAAAGTTCCTCCAATATAAATGATGTTAAATTTTGATAGGGATAGAGGTCAACATGACTATCAAAATTCCATTTATATCTCCAATACTAGCATAACAGTGAATGGTTAAATTCAAGGGAGGTTCGGTGAGTGTTCCAAGGGATTATTTGTGAGTAAACTATGGTAATCCATAAATATTATTGAAAATTAAGGTTGAAGTTTGTCATGAATTAAAATTATATATTTGAGATTGAGTGTGTGGTGTTAATATATGTAGATAATACTATTATATTTTAGGGAAAAAAGACATGAAAATGGAAACTAAGGTGGAGTTTGATTGAAATAGTCAGTTGAAAGTATGAAACTATTTAAAATGGGTTCAACAAAATAGGAAAACATGAAAAGTAATTTATATTTTAAATTTTAATTTTTATTTAAATTTTTATTCTTCTAATTTAATTATCAAATCTATAGATAAAAAATAGTGGGTGGAAATGAAATCAAATAGTGTCAATTTTTTTGTCAACAAATCAATCAAAATTTAGAACCAGATTGATAAATAATTCCCAATAATAATGAATTTAAGTTTACAAGGGATCAACCAATAATATAATGAATTAAAAATTTGAAACAATTAATTAACTTAAATAATCATAGTTATAGTGAATGTTTCAAATATAAAGTAAAGCATGATAAAATGATAAAAAATATAGTAGGAAATGAGAAAGGGAAAAAATAATTCCCTATTGAGTTTGCATGAAATATACCCATCCATATTCTAATTTATTCTTTATTAAAGTATAGCTCATTCCTACAACACCTACCTTGATCCTTTGAAAGTTAGTGCAATGTATCAATCCCCTTGAATTTGTTTTTTTGGTTTTTAAAATGAAATCTCATGAAAAATAATAGAATGATCTCATAGACAACTCCTTTAGTTGAATCACTAGTCTACACATTGAACATGTCAATATATATTATCATACTCATTGTGATTAGATATTATCTCTCCTATAAATGTCATATATCCATGTGATCTTGATTTTTCTATTAGCTTCCTTGGAAATATTTGGAGGCTTCCTTCATGTATAGTTTCAAAGTATCAGGCTCAGATTTAACTCCACCTTTTTAATTTGATTTGAGAAATAAGGATTATGTGGACATTATCTTGGTTTCTCCACATATCTAAGTTTCCAATTTTTCTAAAAGTATGAATGAAGAAATAGAAGGCCAACCATAAGTCATACATAAATCTAGGCTTAGTCATATTCCTTGCTTGAAATCTATATGCACTGGGAAGTCTTATATGGGTAGTGAAAAAGTCACACATATTTCTACCCAACCTAAAATTTAGAAAATTCATAAGTCATATGAGACAATAAAATTTATATGAGACTGATTAAATTCATATAGGATTGGATTAAAAGTCTTATGGAAATTGGAAAATTCATACAAAAATTGGAACTTTCCAAATGTTCAAGAAATTAAATAACTTAATTAGATCAAAATAAAAGTTTTCCAATAAGGAAATTTAAACTAAAAACACGCAACATTGAAATAAATAACTTCAAAATCTAAAACCCTTTACAAATCACTTCAAAATATTATATTAATTATAAGTTTTCCAAAATAACCAAAAAAACATTTTATATAAGGCCCCGACCTTAAACCTTACTTAATATTGAATTAAATGAATAATTCACGTTGAGGATCTTTTCAGGTTTAGAGTTTTAGAGAATTAGAACATAACTATTACATCTCAAAAGATTACAAAGTAGACATTTCTACCAAGTTTCCATAGAATAATAAAAAAAACTCTTAAAAAGAAACATGTCTAGTTCCATGTTTTATAAAGCATGACTTTCCCTTGATCCCATCCTTGACCCTATTCCACATTAAGTCCTGTGAAAAACATTTCAAAAAACTTGGGGTGAGCATAAAAAGCTCAGTAAGGGATACACAAAGAATGAAAATTGTTAGTTTATCAAAACAACAAGTAAACCATGTATACTTTATCAAAGTAATACTTTTCACCTTTATGAAGTAATAAAAACTCTTCACTGAATAAAGTATCATTACTTACCTTTTTGTAACCGAAGAATTACCATAAAACCCATATAAAGAATGCATAACATATATAAAGGTAACTTGGGACATAAACATACTTAAGTGGAATAACCATACGGTTGACTTCCACACATATAACTTAATGGAATAGCCATACGACCAATTTCCATACATACTTAATGGAATAGCCATACGGCCGACTTCCATACCCAATGCATTGGAGGTTATAACGTAACCACCCGTCCTGGTATTCACGGCACCACCCGTCATATGGTTTATAACGTAACCACCCGTTAAAATGTCCAAGTACCAGTATAAAATCATAAAATATAAAACCAATATAAAGGAATGATAACATTTCCACATTTCAATCACAATATATCATAAATATATTGACATAATAGAATCTTTTTTCAAAACAATTTTCAATACCAAAATACATAAAAGAGTATATGGTATTTATTTTATTCTAAAAACATTACGGCTTGTTGAGAAAGCCAAAGATCAAATAATACTTGCGGCGGCGGAAAAGGTCGTTGTGACCGTGTACGTTAAAAAAAAAACATTCCTTTTTGTCGTTTAGTAAAACGCTTCATAGAAAAAGATTCCTTTTGTATAAAAGTAAAAGTCAAAGGAGTTTATACACCGTATAAAAGAAATTTGTGTATAAAACGAAATATGCCTCAATGAAAGGAGATTGAGACGAAGTCCCTTACCTCGGGTCCGACTTGACTCGATCGTTCTTTAACGCCCTGAATAATAAACTTGAGTTAATTTATACTTGATTAAGAACCTTTTTAAAGTTCATTATTCCTTTTATATCACTTATTTCCATGTTATAAACATTATGTAACCATTTAAGTTAATAATGTTTGTTTTGTCGATATTTGGTTCTTAAGTCAAAAGTGGACTTCTTACAATTACATGTTGTTCGTGTGGTCAAAGGTTATTTATATCCAGAATGATATTACTAATTTGGATATCATATATATCATATATATCCAGCATATACATGTATTTATAATATTACATAATCATTTAGAGGTAAGAAATGAAATGCACCGTTCATGGAGACGGTAAGCCGTACGTACGCATGAACGCTACTTTCATTTCTTTGTCATATTAATGGAATTAAAACTAAATGAGAGGTATGTATATTTTAATTCCAGAATTATACTCATCATTTAGATATATCATTCATTATATATATCCATTATATACATGTACTTTTAATAGTACATTACATTTGGGGATAAGAAATGAAATGCACCGTTCATGGAGACGGTAAGCCGTACGTACGCATGAACGGTAATTTCATTTCTATTTCGTATTTTATAGAATGGAATCATAATGATATAAAGGTATATTATAATTACAGTATAATATCATATATAATATCATAGTTCCATCCTTTATATGTCCCACATATGGTATTTAACGAATCAAATCACTTTGAGGGGGCGGTAGTCCGCACTTCCTTAAATGAAGATATCGTGTTTACCCATAATGGAAACCATAAAGGTATGTCAAAAATGAAAAATACAGAAGCTTAAAGAAAACATAAACATATTATATATCATATATAAAAATAGTGACATCATAATGGCCACCTTTGAAGGTGTTAAATGAGTATTGAACAATCATCGTTTCGGGAGGCAGAATTTCGCCATCCACGGAAACCGTATGTTCTTTAACCATTTGATGTAGTTGTATGAGAGTTTAGCTCAAATAAATCTTATAACAACATCCTAGTATATTGAAGATACTGGTTTTGTTACAAAATAAGTAAATAAAAATAGTTTAGGGGGTTGGAGAAACAAAATAAAACAAATGAACATGAGAGAATGAATTACCTTAGAAAGTGTAACTCCCTTTTGATTTGAGCCTAAAGGCTTCCATTGAAAGGATTATGCCCAAAGGGAATCCTCTAGGATGAGGAGAGAAATGTGGAGAGAGTAAATGGGAAGGGGTTGGCCGAGCCAAAGGCTTTTGGATTGTGTGAAATGAGGTAGAGGTGGGGGCTTTTTATAAGAGGAGAGGAGGGGCACTTTTGGAAAGTAAAGAGATATTACTTTATTTGAAAGTGTGTTTCGGTTTTAAAAGGTCCCAAATTGATATAATTCATGGATAAGGTGATAAGGGTTCGAAATCCACTCATCCAATTGGTTTTGGACATGTGTAGTTTATATATTTTTCATTATCTTTCCATTTTATTTTAATCGTCAAATAATGATGTCATCGCTGCATCATTATTATGTCATAAATAATTTAATTTATTTAATGTCTAAAAATTATAAAAAAATTACTATGATGTAGTAAATCGTTTTAGATTTCCAATGACTATTTATAATCAAAATTTGGACCTGTGTAACCCCACTTAAAAATTATTTTAGTAAAACAATTTATGTTAGTGTAATTTTCACTTTAACATTAAATAAAAATATATTAATGTCATTTTCCAACTAAAGTGGCTCCATGGGGTCCCCAAGTTGGCCCATGGCTTGTCTTGGTCGGCCATGACTCACCCAATACGTGTAGGACAAGTGTCATGGTGTTTTCACATTCTTATAATATCATTTTTACCTTAAACTACACTAATTACCTCTAATCGCGATTAATGAAAAAAAGTTACTATTCACCAAAAAATTATTTTCATCCCATTGAACCAAATTTTACATACTAATGACAACCATTTATGTCGGATTTTCAAAATTCAAAACACAATGATGGCAAAATTTCATTTAAACGGAAAATCAGTTTTTATAAGTACCACTTAGTGGTTTCACTATTCATCAAAAATTGAAGTTTTTCAGAAAATTACCAAAAATTCACCCTAAGCAATATTTGATATTACGAATTCAAAAATGAAGTCTATTTTAAAAAATTCAAAACATATAAGTCAAATTAATTAATTTAATAATTAATTCCCGCTGTCATGAAAAATAGCGTGTTTTTGTGAAACAATAAGTATCAAAAGATTGACACCAGTTTAAGTCCAATTTCAAAGTGAAATTGATTCCAAAGACCACTATTGGATTTAATGGTAAAAATATTTTCTAATTTCACTTAAAAACCAAATCAAAAGATAATCTAATCATATAAATAAATTATATTAAAATAGGTTTTGAATTAAAACACAACATTTTACACTATTCATTAAAAAAATGAACTTTATCGGAAAAATACCAAAAAATTACACAAAGTAAAATTTGATGTCCCGATTCTTAATAAGAGTTTTATTTGGTCCAAAAGAATGTATAAGAGTGATCAAAACTATATTTAATGACGGTTCACCATTAAAAAGGTGATAAGTGAACCTTTAGTGAAAATTAGAGTATATATGCCTAAAATTGAACTCTTTCCGTATTTTAAGCCTTTATTGGATAAATGTATAAACATTTAAAAACATATCTAATCATATTTTAGTTATTTCTATTCATTCCCGCCAGTACAACGGCTACTTGTTAACTAACATTTAAAATAATATTATTTTATTACTTGTGGGCAACGTAAGTTTTCAAAGAAACTCATCGTTGCGTATCGGGTACGCTATCGAACATAGCAACCCCTTTAAAATAAAATTAATATTTAATTCGTAAATATTAATAAATATGAAAATTCTTTATTCTTTATTTACCTGGGATGTTACATCCTTCCCCCCTTTTGGGAATTGCGTCCTCGCAATTTTATTCACTTATCAAAATAAGTGGGGGTATTTATCCCTCATAGAATTTTCAGATTCCCATGTTGCCTCTTCAATCACATGGTTTTTCCACAAAACCTTTACCTGATGAGTCACCTTATTCGGTAACACCTGCTCCCTGTGGTCAAGAATCTGGGCCGATTGTTCCTAATAAGATAGGTTCTCTTCCAGCTGAACTACCTCTGGACTCAAAACATGAGATGGATCTGGCATATACTTTCTCAACATTGAAACATGAAAAACATTGTGTACCTGAGATAAACTAGGAGGTAAAGCCACTCGGTATGAAACTGATCCAACTCTCTCCAGAATTTCGTATGGTCCAATGAACCTTGGACTCATCTTTCCTTTCTTACCAAATCTCATCACACTTTTCCATGGTGAGACTTTGAGAAAAACATGATCACCTACCTCGAAAGATAGATCCTTCCTCCGGTTATCCGCATAACTCTTCTGCCTGCTCTGACCTGTTCTCATGTGCTTCTGAATCAACTGAACTTTTTCTGCCATCTCTTCTACCAATTCTGGTCCCATCAACTTCCTTTCACCCTCTTCATCCCAAAAAGCTGGAGTTCGACACCGCTTCCCATATAATGCCTCAAATGGTGCCATCTGTATACTAGAATGAAAACTGTTATTATATGAAAACTCAACCAAAGAAAGATGTTGATCCCATCTTCCCTGATAATCCATCGAACAAGCTCGTAGCATATCCTCCAATGTCTGAATTGTTCGTTCTGACTGCCCATCTGATTGAGGATGAAAAGATGTACTAAAATTTAATTTAGTACCCAACGACTTCTGAAGGCCTTTCCAAAATTTAAAATTAAACCTGGGATCACGATCCGATACAATGGAGAGAGGAACTCCATGTAACCTGACTATCTCTTTAAGATACAGACGGGAAAGTTGATCAAGAGAGAAAGTATCTCGTATAGAAAGGAAATGAGCAGATTTGGTCAAGCGATCAACAATAACCCAGATTGAATTATTACCTCGAGATGTCCTCAGTAATCCCACAACAAAGTCCATGGATATGTTTTCCCATTTCCACTCTGGAACTGGTAAAGGCTGAAGCATCCCTTTCGGTAACTGCCGCTCTGCTTTAACCTGTTGACATGTCAAACACTTCACAGTAAAATCAGCAATATCTCTTTTCATTCCATCCCACCAGTAATACTCCCGCAGATCTCTATACATCTTAGTACTGCCAGGATGAACTGAAAACGTAGAACTATGAGCCTCACATAACAACTCATTCTTCAACTGCGAATCACAAGGCACACATAATCTCTTCCCAAACCTCAAAACACAAACACAAACTTATCCAAGAACTCATGGAAAATTTTATTCATAAGGTCCATGAATACAGCAGGTGCATTGGTTAACCCAAAAGGCATAACTACAAATTCATAATGGCCATATTTAGTACGGAACGCAGTCTTCGTAACGTCTGCTTCTTTTACTTTCAACCGATGGTACCCCGACCTCAAGTCAATCTTCGAAAAATACTGAGCTCCCTGGAGCTGATACCACTTCATTCGATGGCCCAACATCTGCTGAAGTTGTTACAAAGGATTTTACCACCCCTTTCTGCTTGTAGTCTGGCTGAATTCCCCCAGTTGAGTTCTTCGTTGGACACTCGTTTGCATAATGACCCATTTCATTACACTTAAAACATCTTACCGTTGGCTTTTCATTTCCTGCTTGATCATCTTCCTTACAGTTACGAGCAATATGACCAGACTTACCACACCTAAAGCACTTAACAGACTTGGATAAACATTTCCAGGATGCATTTTACCACACTTCTCACAGGATGGATATTTGGTTTTCTTACCTCCTTGCTTGTTTGATGAATTCTTCCCGTTTTCCTGCCAACTAGACCTCTTATTCTGTTGTTTGTCATATAACACCTGATCATCGGAAAACTCCATTTCCACCTTCTCCGCACATCGAACAAGTTTTTCATAACTTTTGAACTCACGAGAAGCTAAAGCCCTTCGATACTTTGGCTTTAACCCTGAGTAAAAACGGTTTATTTTACTATCAAGATCTCGTAGGAAGTTTGGAGCATACCTTGCCAACCGAGTGAACTTTTCTTCATAAGCAGCCACTGAGTCTTCCTCTTGCCTCAATTCCAAGAATTGCTTTTCCATCCTAAGTCGAATAGCCTTAGGAAAATACTTCTCAAGAAACATACCTTTGAATTCATCCCAGTCAAGAGCATCAATCTCATCGGTGTCCCTGATATTTTTAACCATAGACCACCACTGATCTGCTTCACCTTCAAAACGGTAAACAGCAAGACTAACCTTTTGATGTTCTGAACACCCCATGACATCAAAAATCTTCTCCAGTGCTTTAATCCACCCTTCAGCTTGCACAGGGTCATATGATCCTCTGAATGATGGGGGATGTTGCCTCATGAAGTGTTCCACCACTGACATGTTCCTCTGTGGTTGATCTGGCTGATCTCGTGCATGGATACCACCACCATTTATAGCCTGAGTCAGCTGTTCCATCACTGCAACAAACTTTTCAGTTCCGATTCCGACCATCTCAGGTTGCTGATTTGGAAGGTTATCTTCCTCCTGATGTCATCCCAACATAGCTGCTTTGTTTCCTCTGTGGAAAACCATTCTGAACACAGAAATATCTTAGGCGAAGCAACATGGTAATCTGTAAATGCTATATCATTTCGATCATATCATAAATTAACTTATAATTTAACAATTTTCTAACTCCTAAAGTTGTCTAAACCATCCTCTGATACCAACTATAAGGCCCCGGCCTTAAACCTTACTTAATATTGAATTAAATGAATAATTCACGTTGAGTATCTTTTCAGGTTTAGAGTTTTAGAGAATTAGAACATAACTATTACATCTCAAAAGATTACAAAGTAGACATTTCTACCAAGTTTCCATAGAATAATAAAAAAAACTCTTAAAAAGAAACATGTCTAGTTCCATGTTTTATAAAGCATGACTTTCCCTTGATCCCATCCTTGACCCTATTCCACATTAAGTCCTGTGAAAAACATTTCAAAAAACTTGGGGTGAGCATAAAAAGCTCAGTAAGGGATACACAAAGAATGAAAATTGTTAGTTTATCAAAACAAAAAGTAAACCATGTATACTTTATCAAAGTAATACTTTCCACCTTTATGAAGTAATAAAAACTCTTCACTGAATAAAGTATCATTACTTACCTTTTTGTAACCGAAGAATTACCATAAAACCCATATAAAGAACGCATAACTTATATAAAGGTAACTTGGGACATAAACATACTTAAGTGGAATAACCATACGGTTGACTTCCACACATATAACTTAATGGAATAGCCATACGGCCAATTTCCATACATACTTAATGGAATAGCCATACGGCCGACTTCCATACCCAATGCATTGGAGGTTATAACGTAACCACCCGTCCTGGTATTCACGGCACCACCCGTCATATGGTTTATAACGTAACCACCCGTTAAAATGTCCAAGTACCAGTATAAAATCATAAAACATAAAACCAAAATAAAGGAATGATAACATTTCCACATTTCAATCACAAAATATCATAAATATATTGACATAATAGAATCTTTTTTCAAAACCATTTTCAATACCAAAATACATAAAAGAGTATATGGTATTTATTTTATTCTAAAAACATTACGACTTGTTGAGAAATCCAAAGATCAAATAATACTTGCGGCGGCGGAAAAGGTCGTTATCACCGCGTACGTTAAAAAAAACATTCCTTTTTGTCGTTTAGTAAAACGCTTCGTAGAAAAAGATTCCTTTTGTATAAAAGTAAAAGTCAAAGGAGTTTATACACCGTATAAAAGAAATTTGTGTATAAAACGAAATATGCCTCAATGAAAGGAGATTGGGATGAAGTCCCTTACCTCGGGTCCGACTTGACTCGATCGTTCTTTAACATCCTGAATAATAAACTTGAGTTAATTTATACTTGATTAAGAACCTTTTTAAAGTTCATTATTCCTTTTATATCACTTATTTCCATGTTATAAACATTATGTAACCATTTAAGTTAATAATGTTTGTTTTGTCGATATTTGGTTCTTAAGTCGAAAGTGGACTTCTTACAATTACATGTTGTTCGTGTGGTCAAAGGTTATTTATATCCAGAATGACATTACTAATTTGGATATCATATATATCATATATATCCAGCATATACATGTATTTATAATATTACATAATCATTTAGAGGTAAGAAATGAAATGCACCGTTCATGAAGACGGTAAGCCGTACGTACGCATGAACGCTACTTTCATTTCTTTGTCATATTAATGGAATTAAAACTAAATGAGAGGTATGTATATTTTAATTCCAGAATTATACTCATCATTTAGATATATCATTCATTATATATATCCATTATATACATGTACTTTTAATAGTACATTACATTTGGGGATAAGAAATGAAATGCATCGTTCATGGAGACGGTAAGCCGTACGTACGCATGAACGCTACTTTCATTTCTATTTCGTATTTTATAGAATGGAATCATAATTATATAAAGGTATATTATAATTCCAGTATAATATCATATATAATATCATAGTTCCATCCTTTATATGTCCCACATATGGTATTTAACGAATCAAATCACTTTGAGGGGGCGGTAGTCCGCACTTCCTTAAATGAAGATATCGTGTTTACCCATAATGGAAACCATAAAGGTATGTCAAAAATGAAAAATACAGAAGCTTAAAGAAAACATAAACATATTATATATCATATATAAAAATAGTGACATCATAATGGCCACCTTTGAAGGTGTTAAATGAGTATTGAACAATCATCGTTTCAGGAGGCAGAATTTCGCCATCCACGGAAACCGTATGTTCTTTAACCATTTGATGTAGTTGTGTGAGAGTGTAGCTCAAATAAATCTTATAACAACATCCTAGTATATTGAAGATACTGGTATTGTTACAAAATAAGTAAATAAAAAGATTTTAGGGGGTTGGAGAAACAAAATAAAACAAATGAACATGAGAGAATGAATTACCTTAAAAAGTGTAACTCCCTTTTGATTTGAGCCTAAAGGCTTCCTTTGAAAGGATTCTGCCAAAAGGAAATCCTCTAGGATGAGGAGAGGTATGTGGAGAGAGTAAATGGGCAGGGTTTGGCCGAGCCAAAGGCTTTAGGATTGTGTGAAATGAGGTAGAGGTGGGGGCCTTTTATAAGAGGAGAGGAGGGGCACTTTTGGAAAGTAAAGAGATATTACTTTATTTGAAAATGTGTTTCGGTTTTAAAAGGTCCCACATTGATATAATTCGTGGATAAGGTGATAAGGGTTTGAAATCCACTCATACAATTGGTTTTGGACATGTTTAGTTTATATATTTTTCATTATCTTTCCATTTTATTTTAATCGTCAAATAATGATGTCATCGCTGCATCATTATTATGTCATAAATAATTTAATTTATTTAATGTCTAAAAATTATAAAAAAATTACTATGATGTAGGAAATCTCTTTAGCTTTCCATTTACTATTTATAATCAAAATTTGGACCTGTTTAACCCCACTTAAAAATTATTTTAGTAAACCAATTTATGTTAGTGTAATTTTCACTTTAACATTAAATAAAAATATATTAATGTCATTTTCCAACTAAAGTGGCTCCATGGGGTCCCCAAGTTGGACCATGGCTTGTCTTGGTCGGCCATGACTCACCCAATAGGTGTAGGACAAGTGTCATGGTGTTTTCACATTCTTATAATATCATTTTTACCTTAAACTACACTAATTACCTCTAATCGCGATTAATGAAAAAAAGTTACTATTCACCAAAAAATTATTTTCATCCCATTGAACCACATTTTACATACTAATGACAACCATGTATGTAGGATTTTCAAAATTCAAAACACAATGATGGCAAAATTTCATTTAAACGGAAAATCAGTTTTTATAAGTATCACTTAGTGGTTTCACTATTCATCAAAAATTGAAGTTTTTCAGAAAATTACCAAAAATTCACCCTAAGCAATATTTGATATTACGAATTCAAAAATGAAGTCTATTTTACAAAATTCAAAACATATAAGTCAAATTAATTAATTTAATAATTAATTCCCGCTGTCATGACAAATAGCGTGTTTTTGTGAAACAATAAGTATCAAAAGATTGACACCAGTTTAAGTCCAATTTCAAAGTGAAATTGATTCCAACGACCACTATTGGATTTAATGGTAAAAATATTTTCTAATTTCACTTAAAAACCAAATAAAAAGATAATATAATCATATAAATAAATTATATTAAAAGAGGTTTTGAATTAAAACACAACATTTTACTCTATTCATTAAAAAAAAATGAACTTTATCGGAAAAATACCAAAAAATTACACAAAGTAAAATTTGATGTCCCGATTCTTAATAAGAGTTTTATATGGTCCAAAAGAATGTATAATAGTGATCAAAACTATATTTAATGACGGTTCACCATTAAAAGGTGATAAGTGAACCTTTAGTGAAAATTAGAGTATATATGCCTAAAATTGAACTCTTTCCGTATTTTAAGCCTTTATTGGATAAATGTATAAACATTTAAAAACATATCTAATCATATTTTAGTTATTTCTATTCATTCCCACCAGTACAACGACTACTTGTTAACTAACATTTAAAATAATATTATTTTATTACTTGTGGGCAACGTAAGTTTTCAAAGAAACTCATCGTTGCGTATCGGGTACGCTATCGAACATAGCAACCCCTTTAAAATAAAATTAATATTTAATTCGTAAATATTAATAAATATGAAAATTCTTTATTCTTTATTTACCTGGGATGTTACATCTTATGTTTAAAATATAATATAATAAAACCAAGAATCATTTCATCAGTGAAGTAAAAAAAATAAACAATTTCATCAAGATATTTAATAAATAAAATTTTTAACTAAAAATTAACAACTATTCAATAATTCGTTATTATAAACACATTTTTCATAAAAACCACAATTAATTCAAAAAAATAGATGTGAAAAACACGTATAAAATCAAATCTACATTAGTGAATCATCTGAAAATTGAATGACAAGTATTTTAAATAACCATCCATATATTCCAAATTAAATTAAAAGAAGGATTTGTTTAGGATTTGGGAGAATAAAAAGGAAGAAAAATTTATCCAATGATTGTAAGAACTTAAGGAAGATGCGTGCGATTAATCAACTTGTTGACACTCATATAGATTGTTCTTGTGCTAGGAGTTCAAGACTATTTTCTATCTCTTATGATTTTTTTGATAATAAGATAAGAATTTTGATAGTGTTATCAAAACTATTAGATGCCATGTATTAGTCACCTTATAAAAAGAGTGATTGAACCTTATAAAATAATCCATGACTATATTTGGTAAACAATCATGCTGATCATATCATATATATTTATTATATAGTTTAGTGCACACCTCCTTTACCAACCCATCATATAAATTATCCTAAATCTATTACTATAGTATCATAACAATCAATATTTCTGACCAAAGTGTAACCCAAATATCCTGAAATGAATAGAATTATAATAATTAGGGTTATATATATTATAATTAACTTATATAAGATTATTCATGGGAACCTAATCGTTAAGATCGCCCATATTAAATTATTTAGGTCTGAATGATTTTTTCTTTATAAGGAATCTAAAACATAATATTTTACGGGGTTTTAAATTTCACTATATTATATAATGTATTCCATTTAGGTATGTATTATTCTAATGATTTAGTTTTGTATCCTATACCTTTAACCAAGTCAATTTATTCAAAAAATAGTAATGCATAACAATTTATAAACACATTATTTGTATTGCTTACCCAAAAATAAAACCCAATTGTATTCACCATATTCAAATACATCCATTATATTAGGTATATGAAATGCTTCCATATAAAGGTTTAGAACCATATAAAAACAAAATATCCATAAATGAAAGTATGATGAGACATGTTTCAAACCCCCAATTTTGTAGATAAATCCAATCCCTAATTCAAGTGAGAATTATAATCCAAGGTCTCACTATCCATTGATTAATACTCAAGAGATACCATGATTACAATAAAATCTAAACACTTAATATAAATAAATCATAATTAACCTTTAATCTTAAGTTCATAACCTAAAAAAATTATAGGCTTGTTCAAACATAACTAAATATTAAGTTATTCATAGAATGTAAGAAAATATATTAAAAAATGACACCCACAATTTCACAGTTACATATTTTTTAGTTAATATTTATTTCTTTATGTTTTATAGAGTCTAGGATAAAAATTTAGAAATTCTAGAAAATCTACTAGAATGAACTAATAAAGGTATACCATAAAACATATTGTGTATATGATTCATGTTAGAATATATCATACTGTATGATATAGGGATATAATATAGAATGATATCCATTATTTCAAGGAAAATAATATGTCTTGGATGGACATATCATTTGATAAGATATAGTGATATATTATTACTTTTTTCCTATTCCAATTATATTGTATGATTTAGATGTGATTTAAATAAGTATTATGAGGAATCATATTATATTATTTATATAAAAACCCTATGACTGATTATGTTATATGGATGTTAAGTACTAATTTTTAGAAATATTTATTGACTATAATTGATTGTTAACATTCAATATGATAAAATTTTTAAGAGAAATAATAGACAACCAGAGGTTATAAATGTTGTAACTGATGCTTTTATCTTACCTTATATAATGTACGAGTGAATAAATGGAAGAAAAAAGAGTGTCCTAAGACCTATATAAATAGGACAAAGCCTTTGAAATTTTTATTCCATGCCTCAGACCAACTCTCACAAAATCTCTCTCCTACTCATTATTTTTCCAACCAAGAGGTACTAGCATACCATGGTTGCAAGGAGGGTCTTGCCCAATCATTAGGTGATTCAGGTAAATCTATAGATACACCATAGATTAAAGAATAATTTGGATAATTTTTATTGATCTTCATCAATTATGTTATTGAAGACAAGATTTGTGAGCTTCTATGTTGTAAGGTATGTACATGTTCTTTATTTTATGTTATGTATGGTTTTATTTCCATAGCATGAAGTTCTTATTTTAGGGTTTCTTGTTAACCACCACTATTTGAATAAGTGTTATTCAATCTATAGAAATATATATAGAGTATCAAATCCATTCCATGATTTAAATGACTCATAAAATCATGTTGAAAATGACAAAAATGAATATTATTTTGATGTCTAAATGGATTTCATTAAAATGATGACGATTTTGTTCTATGGTGTGTATTATGATATATATTATTTTAAACATCGATAAGATCATGTTTTATGATATGGGATATCATAAAAAATGACATAAGATAAATTCATCAATTGTAAACATATTTTAGCATATGATATGGTAAATAATAGCTGATGATAACATCATTTTACACTCTTCATATACCATAAAATAGATCATTATATTGTCCTTATGACATAGGTGATATCATAAGATATGATTTCATGGACAGAGAATATGGTATATAGATTTCATAGAATATGACTGATAATGATTCTTTATCTATCATAGACCACAAATCCTCAATCTAAAGACATGATATGATATCACAAATTAAAAAATAATGTATATTATAAAATATAATATATAGAAAAGCTATATTTTTTTAATAATTTTTTCTAATTATAAATTTAATTAGATAATTTACAAATTTTATTATAAATTATAGGAATTTTTTTAATATATATTTAATTTAAAACGTTTTTTTATATTAATTAATTATAAAATGTTTATAATTAATTATAAAATATTTATAATTAATTATTAACTTTTTATAAAACATTTAAAAAATAAATATCCATATTATTATTTTTAATATTAAATACCTTAGAATTTATATATCATGAATTATAATTTTGATATAATTTTCTTAAATAAATATTATAAGGTAAATTTTAATGTTTTTATTACTTATAAAATAAGGTAAAATACAAAAAAAATTATTTAATTTTGAATTGTTCATAATTTTTAATTAAAAATGTTCAAATTAAAATGCCTTGTTTGAGAAAATTATTTTAACCATATCAAAAGAAGTATTGATAACTAATATAATTAAGATTCATGTAGTACTAAATATATGATATTTTTATTTTTTAAAATTTTTACATAATAAATTTGAAATGTAAAGTGTTTATATTTCAAATATCACTAATTTAAGTAAATTCCATATAAAATATAATATGAAAGTGTTATATTGGAAATAAATATAATGTGATTATATTTTTTAATTATGGAATGCCCATAATTCATGATTAAACTATAAAGTGTTTATAATTTCTTGATTTACTAATTGTTCATAATCTATTTATCTCATGTTTACTTTTTTTTGAAATGTTCATTTGTTATTATGTGATTTGTTTATAAATATAAATGTTATATCTTTAATAGAGGTATGATTTAGTTTTAAGTGTTAATTTAATTACATAAATTATCACACATGAATTTAAGGTGTAACATCCTATTACCATCTTTCATGTGATTTTATCTTTTATTTCATCATCCCTTGTTCAAATAATATTTTGGGTTGTTTTTGGAGACTTTTGGAAATTATTAAAAGTTTCTGGTTCTTTTTTTAGTTGGAACATGGTTAGAAAAACAATATGGGTTATCCAAGGAAACACTATGTCTTGATTTTGAGTTAGGTTTGGGGGAACGTGATTAATGGAAACCGTGAAACCTCCCCCTCAAACTATGTGACATGGGATAGTAGGGGGTGCATGGTTCGCACATGGTTTATGAAACCGTGTGAAAAAACTGTGCAGTATATTCCATTAGACCATGAGGGGGTGTATGGTTAACACATAATTTTTAATACCATGTATAAAAAATATGCATCTTACTCTAGTATCCCAGTGATAGGTTCAAGGTTGCAACACCGTTTTTTAAACCTTGGGGACAAACTGTGTGATGAGAATTTAGTTATTTGAATTTATTAATTAAATTACCAATAACCCTATTTTAAATTATAAAATCCTCCTAATTAATCCTAATTCAACCCTCTCAATTTTTTAGGCTCTCAGTAGGAGATTTTTGATCCTCCAACCTCTTTTTTTCATGGATAAAAGTGCACGTGGATGCGTTGAATTCATTCTGGTAAGTATAATTTTTGTTTTTTTAATTCTCCTTTATTCCTCTCTCACCTTATTTGAGAGTAATAAAGCCTCATATAATTGTTGAATCTAGATTTTTATTGTTGACTTATTAAACTAGGATTCTCCCTTGATCGTTCTATCCTTCTAATCTCCTAACAGATCCCCTGTCGGGTGTTGAGGATCATGATTTGGGGTAGGTGAATTTTTAAGGCAATTTATTTCAATTGAAACCCTTGATGATTGTTTATTCCAAATAGGATTTCTAATTGGTTTCTAAATCTTGAATTGAGTCTCTTGATGAATGGTTTAAATGGCATGGTGTGTGTGTGTGTGATTAATTCCTTGAAAAATGGAATTTGAAACAATGTATAGATTTCTTGAAAATGATCATGGTTTGAAATGAATAATTGAGCATGATTATGATGAGATGAATTGTATGAAATTATTTTTTATTTGAAATGATTTGAAATGATTTGAAATTAAATACATGATATTTTTATAAAAACCATTTGATACTTGGTTTTTAAAATGATATGGAATGTTTTGAAACTTGAAATTGGGGTCGAATGAGTTGATTGATTGAATGATTTGAGATTGATTAAATTGAATTATATCCCCAAGAATTATTGATTTCTTTGAAGCACATGGGATTCTAGGTAGTTAAGTGGAAGGATATGAATAAAAGGTAAACTTCTATATACAATTTAATTGATTAGGACAATGAAACACAAATACTTGAGGGAATGAATTTCATTATTTAGGGTATTCTTCTATCCCCCTAGGCTTATGGATCTAGGGAGTGGGTACACACCTTGATCCATATTTCAGAAAAATTATATGAAACCTTGTAACTAGGAATAACCCTAAGATATATTACCATAGAACTATGTCTGAAACTTATTTATACATTCTTGTATTCATTTGAAATGATTTACTCATGACTATTTTGGTATAAATTCTTATTAATTCCTATTTTGATAAATATTATTATATCTTCTTGATTTGAGGGAAATTCACTTTTGAAACCAGACGCATTTTTATCCATTGAAATGTTTTATAAATAACTATTTAATTAAAACTAATAAAATATTTCCATACCATTTTTTTAATATTGAGGAAAGTTATTATATTTTTTATAGACTGGTTATGATATTCTTGGTGAGATCATACTAGGATTTGTTGTTCACACCATACCTTTACCTTTAGGTGTTTCTATATTTTATTATAAATGGTTAAATCACCACTCAAATGTGGTGGATATTCTTTATTAGTGGACATTGGGAGTTGGTGTTTATCATTGGAACATGTGATCCACTTTTTAAATGGAGTTTTTGGGTTGATTTCTAGATGGTATCTTCTGATGTCTTGAGTTGATGTACTTATTTTGAGACTTGTATCTATTTTCTAGTGGTTTTATCCCTTTTAGAATGTTTGATGATGAAGATAATTTTTAAAAAAAATTTACAATGTAATTTAATTTTTTTATTCCTATCATAGTGTTATTTTATAGGTAATCACATTTTTATGTTTTAGTAGTGTCATGTGATTAATTGGATAAATTGACTAATTTTGGATTTTAAATGGTTTTAATTATATTATGAATTTCAAACATTACTTTTTCTCAACTAAATTAAATTGTGAAATTACTTTTTTTTAGAATTACATACATCTTGGATTTAATTTCATTCAACTAGATCCATAGATCAATCCATCTTCTTGAGGCCCAAAACCAACTCACAATTCAAGACACAAAATATGTGCACATAATGGATAACATTAGAATATGGCACCATATGTCACATAATAAAAACCAAAATGGTCTAAAATTCTGAAAGAATATAATGAATAGTATAGGAAACATTTTTCTTAATTATTTCTAGGTGATATTTTTCCTTCATTAGTTCCATAAATTCATGGGAAATTTCCGTATGGGAATTCCAACAGTCTCCAAGACAAAAAATATTTTTTGATTCAATCTATCATAACTAGGGATAAACATGTCCAATAGAGTTCAATTTTTTTAATGGAGAAATTATATATATAATAAATACTTAAATGATGTCCACATTTTAATATTATTCCATTAAGTTGTCTTAAAATGATCCAGCATTTCGGGATTTTTTTGGTGGGAAGTATGGACACATTTGTTTACTATAAATTTCTACCTCATCTTCTATTTCAAAGGAAATCAATTTTTCATGGGGATAAGGCGGAGTTTAGTTTATATAATAGTTATTTATATTTTTGATATATATTAGTTTATCTCCCTTATGTATACCACATTTCTATCATTTTTATTTTTTTTATTTCTGCCAGCGTGTTCTCTTCTCAACTCCAATAAAAATAGAGAACCAACCTCAATATTTGTTCAGGGGGGGGGGAATGGTGGTTTTATTGATTTTATTATTCTTTAATTATTTCTATTTATTCAATTTTTAAAATTTAGAAATGGTTAAATTGTTTATGGTGAGTGGTCACCCCATATTCTCTGTCATACAAATTCTTCTTTCCATCTATCCATTATCCTTCCCTTCATTATCTAAATTGTACATACAATGAAGTATGGATTGGGTAGTGATGGTCATAAAAGTGGCCTCTAAGTTTAATTTAAGAAGATCACTTACCTATATAGAGAGGTATCAATATGGGGAGATAAAAATTCAAATTATAAGGTGAGGAACGATAGGTCATGATCTCCTCATTGAGTTTAATATTGAGAACCTTTTGTGAACATAGATTTCAATAAATTCTACCTCCCAAGAAAATTTTACTGCATTAATTTTTCTAAATTCATTCTGTCTTTTATTTCAGTTATATATATATATATATTAATATTACAAGCATTTCAAATCAAACCCCAATTTATATTAGTTAAGTTAGTTTTATATTAGTTAGTCCATAATAGTGATAATAGGAAGATAGTGTATTGTGAGAAGGCTTCTTATGAATGAAATTAGGGTGTTCAACTATGGTACATTCTTAAAATAATAAGAATTTAATTGATAAGTGATTCTCAAAAAACCTCTACCCATCATTTGGAACACCAACTATTTATTGTTTTATATATACTATTTTGTATTAATGAGTTGTCCTTATAGAGAAATAATTCCCTTTAGTTTGTTTTAATTCTGTGGTGTTATTCGAAAGCTATTAGGGATCAATAATTCTCTTCAGGCCTTTTCAGGACTGATTCAAGTACTATTTAGCAGGGTTATTTTGGTTAATTCATGAAAAGTTTCTATAAAAGTTATTTATGCCTCTTATTAATGTTGGTATGCAGTTAGAGACGTCTTGGTAGATAAAAGACGTGATTGTAAGGAATTAAGGGGTATGTTATGAGTGATTTAAAAGAAATATCTCATTGTAAAAAACCTAATTTTACCATGGGGTGTTGGGAAAAAGTTTATCGAAGGAGTTTATTGACTTGATACTATACTTTTCCTAGAATTTGATCTGAGTTTTGCAATTCATTGTTGAATTCTGGTTTATAGAGTTGTTGATCTCATGTCTCTTGACTGATGTATCTATGTTATTTATTGATTTTTGTAATACCATGCCCCCTAAGAAGACATTTTAATAGTCCTTGAGAGCGATTTTCCGATGAGACATGAAAAGTGAACCCTTTAGTTCATTAGAAACTTTTGGATATTGTTGTTCATGTAGTATAAGCTTTGTGTCAGGTAACTGCACTTATTCCTATTCAGGATATAGAAGTTATACCTTGGAGGGATGATAATAGAGATCATGCACAAACTTTTCTTAATCCAATGACACCATCTTTATAGGGTACTAATGATCCTCAGGAGGAAGTGGATTGGTTGAATAAAGTTGAGAATATCTTTTAATTCTTGGAGATTCCTACCTCTCTTAAGGTAAAATAAACTACCTTTAAGATTTAAGGGACTAATAGAAGATGGTGGGACTTGATAGTTCCAAAAGAAAAGAATGTGTTCTTGAAGTGGAAAGGCATCAAGTATATTTTCACAAAATAATTCTATCTAGAATACCTGGTGTTGGATAAGTGTATAGATTTACTAAAATCAATAAAGGTGATTGAACTATGACTTAGTATTCTACACACTTCACTGAGCACGTTCATTTCTCACCTGATGTGTCATCAAATGAGACTATGAAAACATAAAGGTTTTAGATGGGTATTTGGATAGATATTCACTCTTAGGTTTTACTATTGAAGTTTTCCTTGTATTCAGATGTCTTGGATTGATCTTGGGTGGTGGAATTTGACTTGGATTTCAAGTTAGGTTTGATGAGAGTTCCTCCTACTCCCAATGGTGGCTTGAGTGTTTTATTTAAATGGAAGAGAAAGAAGAATGAGTCTCTTAGTGGAAACCATAATGGTGGATCTTGAAAATCGAATTTTTATAAATCTTTTATAGTTTTTGAAAATGGGCCACTCACTTGTTTCCAATATTGAAAAGTTAGGAACTAAAATCATTATTGTATAGATAAATCAAAGATCTTTTGATCTTGTGGATGATTAGGTCACTTGTAGCGGTTTTGTCAAATTTTTATTGATTCATATGGTGGTATGGTATCAAAAGTACTAAGAGGATTTGTGGTGCAGTCAGATACCTGAAGAAAAAAAGGGTTTCAGCCAGAGGAATATGGAATTAAGCTTCTTTAAGTAATGGATGAGTCTAAAAGGGATGCCAATATAGGTACCATGACAATGATAGGTACTATTACTATTTCCTTGACTATTGCCTATGGTTTATTTGATACTATTGAATCTTATTCCTTCATATCGACATATATTGCAGAATTATTAAATTTTCTAATAAAGATCATGAATTATGTTATGGATTTTGATATTTCTATCAGGACAAAGAGAGTTAAGAGTCTTTAATTGCTTTCTTATACTTTCTCTTTATTGGAAATTATGCTTACTTCAGAATTTTTTGTTATGGATATGAAACCTCAAGATTTTATGCTCAGGATGGATTGAATGATTTTTTATAGAGATCATGTTAATTATTTCCTTCAATGGTTATCTTTTTATACCCTCAACAGGATGTTCTATGTTTTTTAGGGAACATGGGACCCCAATTTGAGTAGATTTATACCTCCTCTTTTGAAGTTGGGAAGGATAATATACATGTTTTCCTTTGATATGGAGTGAGATCATTTATGTGGTGACCTGCCTTCAGTAAAAATCGAGTTTCTTGATGTGTTTCCTTATGAATTTTCTTGTTTTCCACTGGTGAGGGAAGTATAGTTCTCTATTGTCTTGGTACCAATTACCCAGCATATTTATATTCCCTCTTAATAAATGGAAATAATAGAATTTAAGGAGTTGACTATTTACTTGGAGGAATTGATGTTCAAAGGATTCATGAACTATAATTTTTTCCTTGGCAAGTGCCTATGATTTTTTTCAAGAAGGATAATAAAACCCTTCACCTTTATGTTTATTATTGAAATCTAAATCATGTTATAGTTAATAATGAATATCCTTTTCCCTGAATTGATGATTTTTGACCATATGAAATGGGTTAAGTGGTTCTCAAATATAAATCTTTGGTCTGGTTGTCACTAGATTAGTATCAAAGAGTCTAATATCTCTAATACTTCCTTCAGAATAAGGTATAACCATTATGAGTACCTTATTATTCCATTTTGTTTGACCATTTATCTTATTGTGTTTATCAAATTAATTAATAGGATATTCCATTTGTAACTCAATTATTTTGTAATGGTATTTATGGATGAAATATTTTTTTAATACAAGACTGAGGAGGATTATGTGTGTTACTTGATAGTAGTTATGGACATATTGAAAAGTCACATACATTATTCCATTCTTTATAAATGAAATTCCAATATTTGGGGGGTAGATTTCTTGGGACAGTGGTTTCTGAACAAGGTATTTTAGTTGATTATGAGAAGGTGAAAACTATTATGATATGGGAGGAAAAACATAATGTCTTTGAAATTTGGATCTTCTTATTTTTAATAGGGTATCACCACTGATTTTCGAATTATCTCTCAAAATTATCTTCTTCGATTACCACCCTTACTCGTAAGGGAGTAAAGTTCTTATGGTATTTGAAATTTCATGCTTCCATTGATGAGTTTTATAATTTTTTGGCTTATTTTTCTATTTTGACTCTTCCATGATCTAGTCAGGGCTATGAGGTCTTCTATGATGCATCTAGTTCTAGATTGGGTTGTGTCCTTACATAGGGTGATTATGTTGTGGCCTATGGATCTTGTTAGATTTAGGTTAATGAGAAAAAATATCCCAATTATAACCAGAAAATTGAAACCATGATGCATGCTCTGAAGAGTTAGTGAAATTACATTTTCAGAGAAATATTTATGATATAATCGAATAAGAAAAGCTTTAGTTATAAATTCTCACAAAAATATTTGAATATTTGGTATATATGGTGGGTGGAGTGCCTGAAATATATTTTTTACATTTTCAATAATCCTATTAAGGTAAATGTCATTGATGATGCTTTGAGAAGAAAAATTCCATCATATGACATGAAAGAATTGTAATACCCCAAACGCAGAAGCCCAAAGCCAGTGAATTAATTATTACATTGAAATGATTACAAGGAAAGAAATTCTAAAAGGAATGATCAGTTTAGTAGTCTTGAAGAAATTATATACATACATGTAACTCATATTACAATGGGCAAGGTAACAAAATAAAAAACATAACAAAAACTAATAAACTGTATCTAGGAGAACACAATAAATGGTATCCTATTCATAACCTATTGAAGGTCAACAAATGAAAGGGGTGATATAAAATTCTCTATAAGGGTTACAAATAGCGGAAGCATGAATCAACAATAATTGAATCAAAATCAAATTGGCATAGTCAATATGTCATGGTGAATAAATGAAAAACACACACCATTAATAAACTGAGAATGAAACTCCATCCATAGATTTTGTCATATGAAACCTTCATGGATAGTAATAACTGAAAATGAATAAAGAGAATTATTATTAATTGGACATCATGTATCTAGAACATGATACCACTATAATGTTGAAATGGTTTAAGTCTGTGGGTAGATACCCATATGATTTGATTTTGGAAACAAATTTGAAGGGTTTGTTGCCAACTGATTTGTCTCATGAGACCTTTCGATGAATCTATGGGCTATAGTGGGACCCATATTTCACTAAAATTATAAATAATTATTTATACATAGATTTAATACAAGTACAATATACCTTCTCAATATTCATATAGAGTAGAGGATATGGATTCATCAATATTTTCATAGTTTAAAAAACATTCCAAATAAACACCTTATGTAATAGGGTATACGACTTAAGAAAATAATCATAATAATGAAAAAAAAATATGGATATATAATATATTTACAATTTCAAATGAAAAATTATCACAAAGGGGTAGTAGGTACACCACATAATAATGATTAGGTGGACAATTCCAAGTAAATCACAATAAATTGGAAACCAAAACAAAGTCCCTTACAATATTGTGATCAATCGATTTAATAATCATCAAGTGAATCACTGAATAACATGAATATAAATATAATTATGATATTATATATAAAATTTTAGTAAAAATACACCACATATAATAAATATGTGGTGACCAATGTAAATCTCACAAAAATAAAAGTGAGATGAGAAACCCCTTACCTTATGACCGAATGTGTTCTTCGTTTGATCTTAATGACATGGATAATAAAATTTAGATTCATTAATTAAAAATTATAGAAACTCATATACTTTTAATTTTTTTATTTTAACCTTATTAGGTTCATTCATGTCCTTTTTGACGGGTTTAAGAGGTTCAATTTTATTGTTTTGGAAGTACTTTCTTCCTTGGTTTTAATGATCGGTTTACTTTTATTCATGAACCAAAGTTCTCTTGAAATGTGGTTAAATATCCAGAATTGTTAATATATATTATTATTTAAATTAAATATATATAAATTATCTTATAATGTTTTTGGTTATATACCATGAGGATGACTCATTAGATAAAAGTAAATGATAAGCGCTTGGATTAACTTGGTGATTTTGTGCATAATGAACTTGTTTTGTATTATTATTTTATATAATGAGTGTGTAATGATTAAAAAACATTAAATAAGATAAAATAAATATATTATGATCTTGTTCAACCATTATAAAGGTTTCATGACCAATCTTGAATATAGTAATAGAAATTGAAAACCCATCGTCCTTGAATGTGATAAATTAACACATCTCGGACGGTGCTTTCATTTATAGTATAAAAAAGGGAAAAGAATAGATGATGATGGAATATTCCATTATCATAATGAAATTGCAGTAAATATAAGGTAATATATTTTTCATAACATTTAAAAGAGAAGAGGTGATAATATAAATAATAACAAAGGAACTTGAAAAGAAAACAAAATAATTGAAAAGAGGAATTTATCTCTTGAATCTATCTTCCTTTGAGAGCCTCTTTAGGGGTGAGGATTAGATCTTTTGAGAAGACCAAGGGCTGTTGGACATGGGGTAGATTCTTATATAGACATTTGAGTAAAATTTAGGTAATGATTGAGCTTGAGAGGAGTAAAGAAATGAGGGTGTGGGGGGTGGCATTTATAGTGGTGGGGAGGAGGGTTTTCTTAATATTATATTCATTAATTTATTATTTCTCCATAAGACAAGTAATTGTGAGGATTACATGACCTATAATAGTAATAAGTGAATGTGAGTTCAAGATTTGGGTGCTTAAATCACTCATGATGTTAGGAATAGTGGATTTAAATTATAATTTATTTATACAGTAAATTAATGTATTTTACTATTCACAAAAAATGCAAGTATTTCAAAAAAATATCAAAAATTCACCATAACCATTTTTTGACATTTAGAATCAAAAAATGAAATCAATTTTTCAAAATATTTTTATAAATATGAGAAATTTTATATTTAATTAAAATTATCATTTAATCGAAAAATACCAACACTTAAAATATTCATCCTCATTTTTAAGGTGCCTAAATTTTATTTACACTTTCATGGGTAAGATTACCATTAATAAGGGTCATATTACTATTCATAATGGTAATTTACTATTCATAAGGGTAAGTTAATATTTTCTGAAAATTAAGTTGATTTTTCAGACTCCAAATATCACCTCAATCACAACTGTGTATGTCTGTTTCTAGAAATTCAAAATACAGAATTGGAAAATTTATGTTTAGTGGATAGTTATGACTATCTACTATAATAAAAAAGTGTTGTTTCATAGAGACTAAGTGATTCATGAAATATAGTCTATCTAATGAATTGAAAGTATTTAAGAGAAACATAATATAAAATGTTTGGGGTGTTATATTCTTCCCATCTTTAGAAATTTTGTCCTTGAAATTAAATCCATTTAAAAAGATGTGGGTAGTTTTTCTTCATAACATCCTTATGTTACCATGTTTCCTCATCCATTTTATTGTTTCTCCAAAGAACCTTTACTAGAAAAGTCATCTGATTTCTCAATACTTTCTCTCTAGTGTCAAGAATCTCGATAGGATCTTCACATTATGAAAAATCAGATTCCAACTCTATTTATTCATATTTGAGTACATGTTTTGGGTATGAAATGTATTTATTTAACAAAAACACATGGAACAAATTTTGAACCTTGGAGAGACTTGGTGGAATTGCTAAACGGTAAGATACAACTCAAATTATTTCTATAATTTTAAATGGTCTAATGTACCTAGGGATTAGTTTTCATTTCTTACCGAACCTTAAGACACCCTTCCATGGAGATACTTTTAGAAAGACATGATATCATACTTGAAATTATAAATCATTTCTCTGGCTGTGAGCATAACTCTTTTGCCTACTTTGGGATACTTTAATATGAGCCTAAATTTTCATTACATTTCCTATTGTCTCTTTGATAAGTTATGGGACTATAAGTTTACTCTCGCCAACCTCATCCGAACAAGTTGGAGTTAGACACCTCTTACCATATAAGGCTTCATATGGTGCCATTTTAATGCTAATATGGAAACTATTATTGTAATAAAATTCTACTAAAGAAAATTATTGAACCCACATACCTTTAAAGATAAGAGATAAAGACAAGTATTGAATCTGCATACCTTGAAAGTCAAGAGATCATTATCTAAACATGTCTTCTAGTGTTTGAATAGTCCTTTCAAACAATTCTTCAGTTTGGGGGAGATAAGTAGTACTCATATGAAGCTCAGTATCTAAATCCTTCTGATAATTTTCCATAATTTTGATGTAAATCCGGGATCTCAATCAGACACAATCAATAGAGGTGTACCATGATGTTTTACAACTTCATTAATATAATGTATTTCTATGCGCTCAAGTGGTAAACCCTCTATTATAGAAAGGAAATGTGCTGATTTTGTGAGACGATCAACAATTACCCATATTGCACCATTCCTTCTAGGTGTCCTTGATAGTCCTATGAAAAAATCCATCGTAATGTCATCCAACTTCCACATAGGAATAAGTATAGGTTGCATGACCCCTCTAGGATGTTGTTTCTCGGACATCACTAGTTAAAAAACTAGACATCTTAACACATAGTCATCAATTTTT
>CAUJRU010003234.1:0-53533 GCA_963277665.1 Viscum album
TCAATTTTTAGGAGGGCTAATTTAATTAATGAACAGATATAAATGAAAAGAGATACAACTTAATTATTCAAAAGATCAAACTATATGTTGATAGTGATTACCATATAGTCAATGATCACTAGTCACGGGAACACCTCAAGGAAATAGCTAGCTATGGGGACTTAGCTACAATTTATATGATTGTAAAAGTGACGATAACAAATATATATCTCGTGCATAAGACTCTATGAGGTGAATAACCAATGGTCTAGTGGTCCCCAATCATTGGAATAGATTATTTTTTCATTCCATCGTCAATGTATCTATGTGAATCAAGGATAATTACACCAATAGATTAGTCGCATACTATTCTTAGTCCTCATACATAGATAATAGAGATTCCCTATTTTTTCTCAAACAAGATACACATGTTATGATGCAAAATATTCAAAAAGAAAATTCCCTTTGAAAACAATACAAAACACAAAAATCCCACAAACATGTAACATAATTCCCATTATAACTTAAAATTATTTTTAAAATCATACTCACACACAAAAAAAGAAATCAAACATGTCTCTCACCTTTCTTACAATTTAATAAATCATTTAATCAATTAAAAAAATAGCCCCAAAATGTCTCTCATCAGAAATGATCACAGTGTCTTTAAAAAACAAATTTTATGAACATAAAACCACCAAAAATTACCTAAACATATATTTTCACACTTTGTGTTACTAAATAAATAATTTGAGATTTATATAAAACATCTTCAATGACTATAAAAAGGTGTTTCCCAAAAAAAACATTCAAAATTCCTATTTCATGTAAAAATGAACATTAAAAACAATGAAAAATAGAATTGGATGGCCTAGAAACATTTATTAATCATCTTTCAAATGTTACACAATGTCCTTAAATGAAGCCACGTGAGTTACACATGAAAAAAAACACAATTTCAAAAAAAATTAATATTTAAAATTAAACGCTTATCCAATTCCATAAAAAATGACTTTCAAACCACACACAATATATGAGGAAACTTAATAATAAGTTAATCAAGAAAATATAACTCATCAAAGAATGATTACACATGGAATCACCTACCATAGATTCCAAAAACCCCAAATTCTTGTGTGAAACGTCTATAGCAACAACTCTGCACCATAAGGGAAAGAAAAAATCCCTAACCATGAATATTGAACCATGAAACTGAAAAATAAACCGTAGTTATGAATTCCAAATTGATAGAAATTTTTTGTTCAAGGAGGAAGGAAGTAACTCTATGGAAATGGAATTATCATGGAATGAAATCACTTACTTGAAAACATCATGATGTATCACAAAAAAACACCATCAAAATCGGGTTCCAAATGATCTTGGGGGATCTTGGGAGCCTTCCATGGTGGAAAGGGTATAGTGGTTAATGAATGGGGAACACTAGGGTTGTGATCGAAAGGGAAATTTTTGAATAACATAAAAAAATTAATCTAATAGAAATTGAACGCGGTTTGGATGCGCTGCTTAGTAAAACATGAAGACATACCAAGAAAACTACTCTATCCAAGAAAAATCATGTTAATTTTCTATAAATATCAAATAGAACCATGGGGGTATTTAAAAAGAAAATAGGGTGATTGAAGGGTGAAATAGGGTGGGATATATAGGCCAAAGAATAAAGGAAATGATTCCCCAAAATTTTGAAGCCATCACATCTAGCTGCTCAAGAAATTGCCAAGAACTGGAACGATGTTCAAACTAAATACTCGGGTGTGATAATTCTCCCCAACATAAAGATTTACACCCCCACAATGACACAACAAGGCCAGATTAAAAAACAAAACACAATACTATATCCATGTTCAAATGGTATTTCTCAACAAAATGCCATCATAGACACAACCAGTAGGAAAAGAGGGTTATGAGCAATCTATAGAGGCCAAGACTGACTCCTTTGGTAATTATCACCCACCACAAAAATCCAAAATACCACAAGTTGATAAAAAATTGAAAATGTACACTGACAAAAAAAATTTACAACAAATTATTGAAATGAAAAAAAACTCAATCCAAACCCCATTCTAAAACACCTTAAACACAATCAGATGAGGCTCAAGAAAATTATTTGAAATGACAAATAAATGCAAATGGGGTTACCACATCCATAATTCAAATAAACTGTTTGCAACATTCCAATCTCATTTTTTACCAATATAGTAGTGGATACATAGCTTTGAATGAGACATCCTATTGGCAAGATAACTCAAAAGAAAAAAAATCCAAGTTACTGATATGGGGAGACCTGGATGGACTCCCCATAATTCGAGAAAACCTAACTTCCAGTGATATAACCCAAACACAATCATGGGGAGGCATGAATGGAATCCCCATCATCTGGGATAGACGAACATTATACTTCTTCCAAAAGCACTCCCATGAGACCCATAGTGGGTCTCCCCTCCACAAGAACTAATCGTCTTAACCAACTTGCAAGGGGTGACATGAAAAATACTACATAAGCCCTAATCCCCACTGTATTGGGGGGAGGGTTATTCAATGAAACTACAAACCAAACAGTCAATATGAATCACAAAAATCCAATGAAGATTACCATCATCTGATGAGCCGAACCAAAACCGAGATCGAAAAAATCCTACATGCTTATTCCTACATGAATAACCATATAGAGAGTTTCAACCATATTGGTTCAAGTACTGGGGTTTTAGAAAACAAAATATACATCCTCTATATAACTAGGGTGGAGCTCATCCACCTTAATAGATCACAACCTAGAGAAAATAGGTCCCCACGTCCCTTTCCACCACACGAAAAAATTTGAAACAAAACCACCACATAAAAACATCAAACTACGTCCACCACCCACACCAGAGATAGAAGTTAAACTAAGGTCATCTACACCCATGGGGGTTTATGGACTACATACCATCCTTACTATGGGACATGTGGATGGGGATTAGATGATTAAATAATCTCTTTCCACATATTCAGGTATTAAAACCCTAAAAAAGATCTTCTTCCTATGGGGAAAAAAGACACTACCCCTCGATCCGACTACATAAATAGAACCCAAAACATTCCAATAACTGATTACATTATCTAGGAACCTTCACAAATATATGGACATAGAAAATTCACATGCATCACCTATTTCACCCTAAATAATAAATAAGCGAAGAAGGGGTAGTTTGATGAATCCTACACTCAGAACAAGGAATCCAGAAATTATTTAAAGTGGAAGACACTTTCATTTAATAAGAATCACTTGAAAGGTTCTGCAACACCCACCTTTTCCCTTAAAAACACAACACAATAAGACACCACCGAACATGACCCCTTCAACTAATAAAGACATTGCTAGGAGTGGATCCTTGATAAGAGTTCCACGTATCATGAGATTATCGCAAGTATACATAATAGCCTCAAATGAAAAGATTTTCCAAATTGGTGGATAATATGAACCCTTTATTTGATGTGACTGATGAAAGAATAAAAATCTCTTGATTACATCATCCTACACTGACAACTACATACTTTTTTCACCTTCCTCACTGGAAATTACCATCCACCACTTCAAAATAAAACCTATAGGCATAATGGTGAAAACATTACTTTTGACGACCAAGGCAACATAAGAAACTGAGGCCTATTTAATCCTTCCAAAACCACTCCCCCACTACAAGAGGGTCTATAAAAACGAAAAAGGCAAGGCCTAGACTCAAACTAAAAATCTCATGTAAAATTCATGATGTTGATTAACTAGAGGATCTACCAATGGAAAATCACCTGTGGGTACAAATAAATCATGTATTAACTCTTTATGGGTGCGTACCATAGCCAAAAAAAACCCAAGTACCCAAAAAAGCCAGTCCATTAGGTCAAAACATACCACAAAATTGAACTGAATACATGAGGGGAAAACCCAGTAATGATTCCAAACAAATTTCTTTGAAAAGACAACCGACCATCACTTCCACTCAATATAATGATGAAACACAAACCTAATTTTTTTTTCATACTAGAGGGGTTCTCGAACTCAAAATATCCAACAAAAAAAATACCAAACACACAAAGGAAACAAAACGCAAGCACTAGATGTGAATACCTCAGATATTCATTAAAATCATTTAATTTAAAATAAATTGGTTGGTTGATATTGAATTCTTCAATGGTACCTCATGGGCCAATCACATGCATGATTCCAGTCCGCACTGGGCAAACTCATCAAATCCATATCAACACTCATCCAATATTTCAATTAACCATACATCATCTCATGTAAACCAATGCATGTGGTCACTTGTGAGTATTCTAAATGATAAAACCTAACCGTTTTTATTTTAAAATTAAAAACATTCTTTACATACATTCTCATTCTCAAAAAATAAAACCACAAAATCAAGACCCATTTCCAATATTACAAACCATTTTACAATGGAAACAATATTCAAATACAATATCACATTCAAGACCAACAATTAAATATCAATAAATTTCACCCCATTTCAAAAAACATCGAGTTTTTTTATAGACTCCAATTCATCAACACCCATTTAATTAAGAAATAATCTCTTATTATTTGAAACAAGTTTCCAATCATTCATAAAAATTTTCAAATACTCATAAGATAAAGAATAAAAATACATTTAATTGTCCCATATATACCTTCCCTATTATTACTTCCCATTCAAAACTCCTTCCAATAGTTCATAAAATTCAAATTGGAATAGTTTTTCAAAATCAACTAAAAAAAATTCATACAATCAAATGACGTGAAAACAAACCATTTACCATTTTCAAAACAATTTCCAAAAATAATTTACACATTTTAAAAAGTAAAAACATTTAATCTTTATTGGAAAAAATAATTTTCCAAATATTCTCATTTCTTAAAACCATGTCATTTTTTACATTAAAACAACGTTTTGATGATTCTAAAACAAAGAGACACAAGACAATGCGACAAGAAAATATGTTTCCTTGGGTGACATAGAAATATGGTTGATAGCCACATGCCAATAAACTCACTATCAATGAGTTCATAAAGGGAAATGTCCATAAATTAACATTTATGGACACACACATTGAGCCTATTGAGACTATTGAACCAACTTTTTTTCATTCCCCCAAATCATCGACAAACCATGAGAATCAAAGAACATAGATAAAACCCAAATTCTCCTTGTGAATTGAATCATGATAGGAGGTGTGCTGGCTAAGAACCCAAATCTTAATTGGAATGTCATGTCCTGGAATTCCTATATCTCATCTACCTAGACTCTTTTTTAAAAGATCATGACCCAAAAATAGAGAACATCCACTAATACCATTTTATGACAAACTAGATCTTGTATCCACCAAAATTAGCACTTGACCGAGTCCATGGAAATTCTTGAAGGGTGTTTCCTATCCCCATAGGCTTGAAAAAGTGATCATGTATGATATTTAAAGGTTTGGGATTGATTTAATAGATTTTAGAATCACAAAATTACCAACAAAAATAGATAAACAAAATGTGGAAATTTCCAACCATAAAAACATTAAATAAAATTCTGAATTTTATTATAAGGTTCATACAAAATTCCAGAGAATACCACAAGGTATAAAATATGAAAATAATTTCCAAATAACCACCTCAAGGAAAGGGTGAATCACAATCAATCTATCTCCACGGAACTTCATCAAGAAATAACTCTAGTAACCTGAACCACAAGTTCTAAAAACATTTCCCGAACCTGTGACAAACATTGGCATTTCGTTTTACACAAAAAATTTTAAGTAGGGTGTGAGCCAAATCCCAATAAGATTCCACCCAATGATATTCAAATGAAAAAAAATTTATGAATAAAATATTCCATGTTTTTATAAAAAAGAAATGCTAAAAATGATTTCAAAAGAGATGCCACTTTAAATGAAAACAACTTTTAAGAGGTCTCCTTTATGAAATGAACAGTTTTAAATAAAACATATATGCTACATATTTCCCCAAAAAACACACTATATTATGATGGTGAGTGCCATATATTTAATGAGAACTAGTAACTAGAACACCCATAGCCACTATCTAGCTTCGGGGCCCTAGGTACATTGTATATCAATGTAAATGCAACCATAACCAATATATGTCTCATGAACGAGCCACATTGAGGGGAAACGCCAATAGTCAAAAGGTCCATAATCATCATCATAGTATATTTAGTGTTTTCATAATCAATCGTGGTATGGGAATCTTGGACTACGCCACTACCAGATCATAGGAATACTAGTCCAAGTCTACACACCTAGATACTTAGTTTTCCCTATTTATGATCAAACAACTTCGTCATGTTATATAATTCCATTTTAACATGAATATTAAATTTAAAAATTATACACACAAAAAAAATCACATAGAACTGTCACATAATTCCACTTATACCATAATTTATTTTATTATCACACTCACACCCAAACTGCCCACAAACATGTCTCACACCTTTCTTAGAAATTAATAAATAATATCTACAATTTATAATATTAATTCCAAAACGTTTGTCATCAAAAATGAATACTTTATCATTAAATAATCCATTTTATTAATATACACCCACAAAAATATTAAATAAACAACTTTTTTAGACTTTTTATAACTCAATAAACCCTTTGATATTTTTGTAAAACATCTTCAGGGAGTATAACATGGTTTTTCATGTAATATCCATTCGAAAACACTCATTCAAGGACCAATGAACTGCAACAAAAAACCAATATAAAATTTGAATCCCTATAAACATTTAGTAATCCTCTTTCATATATTAAAAAATACCTCAAATGATAATACATGTGTTACACCTGAAAATACACAATTTTAATAGAAAATGAACCATTAAAATTAAATACATAACCAATTCCATAAAAAATGTTATTTACACCACACACAACATATTAATAACGTGATAAATAAGTATTTAAAGAATATATAACACATAAATGAATGCTTACAAATGTAATCACCTTTATAAGATACAAAAAACAACAAATCGTTGTGCAAATCTTCAATAGTGCCACCGCCACACCATAAATGGAAGAAAATGAACCCCAAACAAAAATCATGGACCAAGAAACTCAAAAATAAACCCCTGGTATGATGAACCAGTTGTTGGACAATGGGAAATTCATGAAGGATGGAAGAAACTATATGTAAATGGAATAATCAAGGAAGGAATTCACTTACATGAAAAAATAATAAAGTTACAACACCAGAACCCCTTTAAATTGGGATTTGTAAGTGCTTGGGGTGCTCCAGAGACATCCATGGATGTATTGTTAGAATGTCTGGAGAACGAGGCCCACTAAGGTTAATCCTGAAAGGGAAAATTTTGAATAACACAATTTTTTAATGTTCAAGACATACTGAATGGTTTTTATGCACAATTTAGAAATTTTTTTACTAGAACCACACAGTAAGTTATGTCCACCAAATAACATTCCATTTTGATCCAAATATCAGGACAAACCTAGGGGATTCAAGGGGAACATAGGGGTGAATGGTAGGAACATTAAATTAGTAAATTATGCCCTAAAATTTCGATCCAATCACACCCAAATCTTTTGGAAATGGACAAGAACTCGAATAAAGTGAAAATTAAAAACATAGGTGTGATTATTAATGTAACAACCCAACACCAATGACAACACAAAGACATTACCTTGACATTGAAATTGGTTCATGGGCCACCAGGTATCACAAGTGGAACCACAGAAATTTGTTCCCTACCCTAGGTCCCACCCACATTCATAAACAAGTCATATAACTAATAACAATCCCCACAAGCCAAAACATGTTTATTTCAATGTTCTTTTTCCTCAATTACACACACCCTAAGAAATATCCCAAAAGGTCACCCATCATAACCACTAATATTGTTCAATCTCACATAACTGTGATGTTCTAATCTTGTAGGAGCTTGAAAATAAAGGTGTATGTTATTGACACGAGTATCATTATTTAGTCATTTAACCATTTATCATTCTAGAGTGTAATATTCACCTCTTTTTAGAGTACAATTTCCTCCTTGGGGACCCTACATATGAACCCAGGCATTGAACCATACTTATGGATTGGTTCATCCGTTGATACACCATGTTACAGCCGGGCCTTTCTGATAGCACAGACACCCCTCTATAACATATTTTTTAGGCCCAATAATACCATGTACCACCAGTTTCCCCAAAGACATGTGGTCCCCACCATGGGGCCCACCCACATCCTCGAATGAGTTATATTTCTAATGACATTATCCATAGTCCAACTGGTGTCCATTCCAGTGTTCTTTCCCGTCACTTACAGATAGCCTTAATAGCATCCTATAAGGTCCTCCATCCTGATCACTACTCCAGGAGAAGCACACATAACTGTGCAGTTCTTACCAGGTAGGCTACTAAAATGAATATTTCATCTTGTTGACATGAGTCATATAACTTTCCAATTAAACCATTTTATAATTATAGGGTATTAAAATAATTATAATAATATCTAGATATAATGTACCCTGACAAATAGCTATCAAACATTCTCAAATTTGGTCTTATGATCTTAGATACCCACAAAATGGTTAGAGAAAATAAATTATGGAATAAACACACTCTTTCCAATTCTACTAATGATGTTTTCTCCACTAAATTGGAAAGTATTTTCTTATAATTCATCTATGTCTAGAAACAAACCCTTGTATCCTAGATATGACACATGTGAAACTTTAGATGAATCCTAAATAGGTTTGGTGTTACCTTTATGTAGTTGAAATTATTCAAACTGACCATTATATAATCATTATGATTTATAGTTTTACATTGAAACAATTATTGTAGTAAAATTAAAAAGGTAGGTGAACCTCCATATAACCCTCGTGCATTAATATGATGTCCTTTACGTAGTGAGTTCAATTTAATATAGACCTTTATGTAGGAGTGATTCGTGATGTTTACCCTTATGTAGGTAACAATTTTATCTCAAAATGATATCATCACATTCTTGAACAATGATGAGGAATTCAAATGTCAATAAAATATTATATAAAATGAATTATTCACAATTAAATATTATGTTTTTCTTTAAGGTAAGTGAAACAATCCTTAAAATATGACATTAATTCTTCATGCACTCAAATTAATGATGAATGAAAGATAGTATGGATGGTTATTTTGAAGGGATGTGATTTTATTGGATGTTATGTGGTGATATATGTGGTGACCATTGTTTGTAAATTTAATTAATTTTCATTTTATATGAAAGGCTATGAAGGTGATGGTATGATGTTGAGCCTTATGGGTACTAATAATGTTGTTATTTTGGAAATTTGTGTGGGTGTAAATGTATAAAAGCATATTGGTTGGGATAATGTGATTTATTCTAAAATATTTTTTCCTTCAATAATGAGTGATACGATTTTTTTTTCAGTTATTTATATTTCATTATTGTTTTATTGAATGATATTCCCGGAGAGTTCCATCAAGAAATTCATTTTTAATGGAAAAAGGGTAGTATTAGGATTTCGAATTAATTATTTTTGGAAAATCTAAGTATCAATGTCATTAATTGGATCATAAAACCAAGATAATATGGATTGGACAGAGGAAATAAATGTTACCTTTATGTTTTTATATACATTGAATTCATTCAATGTTTCATTACTAGTTGACATGTTTCTAAAAGCATCATGAAGATGGTGGGAGATGATTTGTGGATTCCTATAGGGGATATCATCAGGTAAACATGTTATATTGATCCTGAGGTATTTCATTTACTAATTAAATTTGTTTTATTTTAAAAATTAGATTCAACAGTTTTAGACAGTGTCTGAGATCATGTTCTACGTTAGGATATTTTAGAAAACATTTATTAGTTGGATTCTACATTTTATTCTTATTGAGAATATATGAGATAACTATATTGAGTCTTCTGTAAGGATGAAGATTAAATTAACTACTATTACTATTTTTTTGGTTTCATTAAAAGTAGTGATAAATTGAGAATAAATCATGGATATATGATTTTCTATGATAGATAATTTTAGTGAATTCCCCTCATGATCTATTAAGATATATGTGTTAGACTCTATGAGTTATGAGACTCAGATTTTGTGAAAGAATATATTGAGGTGTTATTTTAAGGATAAATAATGATCTTTAATCCTTAGGTTTCGTAGCTCATGGTGATTGGTGACTACTGATCTAATCTATTACTAATGTAATTCTACGGAGCACTATCAATATAACTTTCATGTAACGTCCCGTTTCCAGAAGCCACACAGAGGTGCCCCGTACCCAGTTGGTAACATGGACTCAAGTGAATTTCCCAAAATTCTAGAGGCTACCGACGAGAAACATTGCCCATGGTTGTGATAGTGGGTAAAATATTCCCACATTGGAAGAGTAACACATCAGAAAAAAAATATTAGCAATAGCAGAAATAGTACTAATACATACACAAGTGAACTAGAGAAAACTAAAAGAAATAAATAGCTAGAACATATATATAATTATACATGATAAATATGTCTATGAAAACATCCAATCAATTCAAAATTTTGTATTCAATAATAATCCTAGGTACAAAAGGAAAAAACTAAATAACTCTTCATCATCAAAAGGCATAACATGGTCCAATGCTCTCCCGATCCACAACAATCAAGTACATAAAGTAGAAGGGCACTTTCCCTTATCTATACCTACAATTATATAATCTGTTTGGGCCCAAAATAATGGCCCAAATAGGGAGTGAGACTATATCCCAGTGAAAAACCACCCAAAGATATGTGTCTATCTGTAAGTGAGTAAATATGGCAGGTAATAGCCAAAGGTGAAGTAAACAAAAAAGTATTCACCAGTATGAAATTACACATATCAAAAGAAGTTAGTCAAGCACGGTAACCCTTGGGGAAGTACACACAGCCTATCCCCTCTGGTTTAGTAATAAGAATATATAAATACTCTCTGAGGAAGCAGTCACAGTCAATTCCCATTATAGTCAAAAGTAATTCATGAATCTCTAAAGTATCTCACATGGTAAACTCCCCTTATAGTCTAAGTTAATTCAAGTAATCTTTGAGGAAGCTCACATGGTCAGTTCCCCTTATATCCCCATGGTCAAGGACACTCTGAGAAAGCACACTTGGTCAATTCCCCTAATTTCCCTATGTTGTTCAAAGAATCTCTGAGGAAGCTCACTCGGTCAATCCCCCTTATAGTCTAAAGTGCTCAAAGACTCTCTGAGGAAGCTCACTCAGTCAATTCCCCTTATATCCCCATGCGGTTCAAAGACTCTCTATGGAAGCTCACTCGATCAATCTCCATAATAGCTTAAAGTTCTAAAAGACTCTCTAAATAAGATCCCATGTCCAATTTCATTTATTGTATACTACACTACGTTCTCACGACCATGTGTAAGGCGTATGAGCATAAAAATACATTAGAGCCAAATTAAACCTCATGAACTACTTGGCTAAATAGTCTACAACATATCAAACATGTCAAAAACAACAATCCTCCCTAAAACACTAGGAATGGAAAAACAGGCATGGAAGCCAAAGGCTTAGCAGGACAAAACAGTCATAAACCGAACATAGATGGGAAAATACATCCAAATCACAGCAATCAACCCTATTAATCTCCAAATATCCTTTACACAAGCATAGAATCATGGTAGTAAATTAAAAGTGGTAAAACGGTAAACGTACAGTACCCTGATTAATGGTATTGGCCAAAATTGAACATATAACTCAATGAAATTCAACAAAAAGGCACAAACCACCAATCCCAGTGTTAAGATATCGCTATATGTGAACCTCTAGGCTTGAATCACCAAAGAACATAGAATATCTACGTGAACATCTAAAACATTCAGCCAATGATAACATGAAAAAGGAGATGGTTCATGAAACAATACTCAATCCAAAGATAGAGCTTACCAAGGCAATCCCAATGAATTTAACGGCTAGCAAATTAGAGATTGGATGATCGGTTGGGGGCTCGAAGGAAGATCATGGCCGTATGGGAGCTCTCAGACAAACAAGACCTAGAAGGAGGACATTCTAGCTATTAGATTCTACCCCAACACATTTAATGAAAAACAAAATATACACGGTGTATAGTTTTTAAGTACACGATGTGTACTTTCCTTTTTTGTACTCCACTTTAGGTGGCCTCCAAGTCACCCCACACGGTCGTGAGTGTGGCCATTACACGCCCAACTCACAGCCTCCTGTGGCAATGTAGAACATGGCGTGTACTCATAACGTACATGGCGTGTACATCAAAAAATTACAAAAAATTCAACTGTTTCTCTAAAATGACCAAAAATAGAAAAACATACTTGAAAAGAAGATATTGGTACTTAAAAACATCCGACCTCAATGAAATTAATCCATAATTTCCCTAGCGTGGTGCATAAGAAAAAAACCCTAACATCTCCGGCTATTGTGCTCGTACATCGGCCCACCCCTCAGAAGTCTCATCCTTTATCCACCCATTCTACCATAACACTCATACCAGAGGAACAGACCTACCACGGAGAACCATTGTGCTGTGATCAAAAATACGGATATGATGCTCCTCAAACGTCGCATCCACTTCAAGATAAACCTCATATGGTTGAATGAAATTAGATGGGTTTGAAAAGTAATGTCGGAGCTGAGAATCATGAAAAACGTCGTGCATTACCCGGTACCGCTGAGGTGACTACAACCGATATGAATCATGCCCAACTCCTTCAAACACCTCAAACAGTCGGACGTACCTCAGTGAAAGATTACCCTGTCTCATAATCCTCATTTTTCCCAACCTCTGTGTCACACACACAGATTCCTAATCCCCAACCTCGAACTCCAGAGGTCATTTTCGCTGATCAGCATAGGACTTCTATCGAGACTGAATAGTTTCCATCCTCCTCCAAGTCAAAACTATCTGTTATGTGGTCTCTTGAACAAGACGATGTACCAGTAAAGCTATGTCTCTTACCTCCACCTAGTATAAGGGTGATCGGCATGGCCTACCATACAAATCCTCATAAGGTGAAATCTGAATAGTTTCCTGAAAACAATCTTTTAGCCAAACTCCAAATGAGGTATGTGCTTCTCCCAAGAACCTCCAAAATCCATAATGCATTCTTGGTGTATGTCCTCAAGTAGTTGAATCGTATGTTCGGACTAGCCATCTATCTGGGGACGGTATGGTGTACTCAAAATTAACTATGTACCCAAATCCTTATGAAGCCCCTTCCAGACCCAATAAGTAAAACGCGCATCCTTGTCTGAAAAAATGGAGTGTGGAACTCTATACAGATTTACAATCTCTCGGATGTATAACCATCCCAGCTTATCAACACTAAAGGTCTCCATGATCAGAAAGAAGTGATATTGCATCATAAGTCTATCAATGACAATCCATACTACATTATTTAATCGAGGAGACCTCATCAACCCTATCCTGAAATCCATCATGACGTTATTCCACTTCCACTCAAGAATGGGTAACTGTTATAAAAGTCTTACTGGTCACTAATGCACAGCCTTCACCTGCTGACAAGTTGAACACCTCATGAAAATACCAGCAACATCCCTCTTCATACCTGGTCAAGAATTCTAGTGGTGTAGATCACGATACATCTTGGTGACACCAGGATGAACTAACTAAACTGAGAAATGAAAATCCCACATCATCTCCTCACATATGTCTGTTTCCACCCATGCGTTCCCCTAGAAATGAAAGATCTCATCCTTTCATACTGTCCATCAAGGAATAGGTTCCTATATTGACACACTCTCTCATAGGACTAGGCCCTCTGACTCTGATAGCTCCCACATTAACACTCGATCAAGAAGAGTAGAGGTAACAACTAAGGATGGTAAAAATTTATACCCATGTTTTTCGTCACCTCCAAATGCATCTCAGACAACTGATTCATATGCTTCCACTCACTACTGACCTCCTGAACTGCCTGTATTTGAGTCCTCTTTCTCAACACATCATCCATTGTGTTACCCTTTCCAGGCGTGTAGGAAATCTCAACGTCAAAGGAATGTAGGTACTCAACCCACCCACACTATCTCAAGTTCAGATCATGCTGAGTGAAGATGTACATTTGAAATTTGTTGTCATTGAAGACCACAATGTTCTCTCCTAGAAGATAATATCTCCAACATCGTAAGTCATAAAATATTGCTTCCAACTCCATATCATGTGTTAGCTGATTCCTCTCGTGTTCCCTCAACTATTAAGACCCATACCAAACGACTCCTTTTCCCTACATAAGAACAGATCTCTTCCCGATACCTAAAGTATCTCAGTAGACGGTATATCCTTTGCCCGGATCTGGAAATACTAGTATCACTGCTGAGGTCATCCTTCCTTTTAGCTCCTGAAAAGCTGAATCAAAATAATTTGACCACAAGAACTTCTCACCCATCTTAGTTAGACCCGTCAGCAGTGATTCTAAGTGGGAAAAGTCTTTTTTGAAATGTCTGTAGTATCCGTCCACCCCTATAAAACACAGCATCTCAAAGAAGTTCTTCGGATGTTCCAAGAAAACTATTTCTCTCACATTCTCTGGGTCAGCTGATACTTCTGTCTATGGGATAACATGACCCAAAAAGTGAATCTGGTCCTTCCAAAAGTGGCATTTTGAGAGCTTAACATATAACTGATGGTCTCTTAGTGCACTCAAAACGATCTCAATATGGGTATCATGGTTGTGTTGAATGTAAGTGTACACCAAGATATGATCCACAAATACCACCAAGAATAAATCCATGTTTGTATGGAACACTCGGTTCATCAGTACAATGAAATCTATACGTGCGTTCATGAGAGCGAATGGTATGACCATATACTCGTATAGACCATACCTGCTCCAGATGGCTTTAAGAGGTATACAAGATGTTCTAATACACAAGTGATGGTTATCGGACCACAATTAAATCTTCGAGAACAATCGATCTCCTCGAAGATGATCATAGAGATCATCAATTCTTGGCAAAGGATATTGGTTCTTGACCATCAACTCGTTCAACATCCGGTAATCCACACAATGTCTAAGGGTGTCGTCAGCCTTCTTCACAAACATGACAGGTGATCCCCAAGGAGAAGTACTGGGTTAGAAGAAACCCTTTGCATGCAACACATCCAACTGTTTGTTGAGCTCATGAAGCTAAGTTGTAGACATCATATAAGGAGGAATGGACTCAATTGTGGCCCCTGTCACAAGATAAATAGAAACATATGCCTCATGCGGAGGAAGAAAATGTGAAAAGTCCTTGGGAAAGACATCCCTAAACCGATCCACCACTGGAGGAAATTCTAACTATGATGTCCCTGGGCATCCAGATATAGACGAGAAATATGAGCTATAACTCCTCCCAACCCATGTTACTCGAGTCCCGATTTACTCGCTTGGACATCACATTCACCATTATGATGAAAATATACAGAAACAGGTGATATGAAACTCACCATGCGACGATAACAGTCGACGACTTCCTAGAAGGGAAGTAGCCAGTCCATTCCGATAATGAAATAATATCCTATCAACTCTAGGATGTAGAGGTCCCATAAAAAGTGACACCCACCACCTCGATAGGGAACACCCTACACTGACTTACACTGGCCATTCTAGTCCACAATGATGTGCCTAGTGTTATGATCTTAGTAGAAGAAATGATGCAATGACCAAGCCTATCCACAACAGCAATAGATATAATTCTATGGGGAAGTCCCTGTATTGAAAATACTAGATGCTAAAACTGAGGCTACTATAACTTTACCTCTAACTATAGAGGTTCTAGGATCCTACTCCTGCTGGGACTTATCTACTCCAAAATCCTGGCCTATGCCACAACCCTGTGACCCTACCTAACCACTCTGAGCTAATCCACCCTGCTATTGCTGAAGGATTGGAGACTGAATAACACAGCCACGACCTCCATCTCGGACATGACCGGCTGGAAGAACTCTAGTTCTCAGACTTATGAATAACTATTGGTGCTACTCCTTAACGAGGTGTCATTGAAGAACCCCAATCACCAGCTACTAGTGAAATGATCTTACATAAGAACTGAAGGTGACCCAAATTTATGCATGATCGACCCTCCACTAGGCCTCTCGGGCATTGTGGCCGTGCATTCCCACTCTTCCCACATTGGTTTAACACCACCTGACTACAAAAAGTTGCAACTTTCTTACTATGCTCTCCTTGAGAAAACTCCCTGTGGAACTTCCTGCTATCAGTAGGAGGAATACAAACTCTGGATGTCAAACCACCCTCACTCAAAACTCCAAAATCACACAGATTGTGCTTTATGATCAGTGCCTGGTTGACGATAGAGGATATCGAAGTAAACATAAAGATGTTCACCTGGGATCAGATATCCAACATGAGACAATCCTCAAACATCCATGCAAGGAACAACTCATATCCCCAATTAAGGGGTGTAAAGTGCAATAGCCCAGTGAAGGGTGAGAAATACTCCCTAACAGAAAGTTTTCCCTTCTCCAGGCTCATGAACACTTTCGCTCAGTCGGCTCTCAAGGTCTCCAGATAAAAGTAATCATAGAAGATGCACTAAAACTCATCCCAATTTATATTCTGCTGGCGTCCCGCCTGTGAGACTACGTCGCACTACCTCTTGGAGGAGCCTCGAAACATGTGCATAGAAAGCTTCACACTCTTCACTGGAGGTATCTATAGATACTCAAAATTCATTAACGTGGATTCTAGAAAAGTCTCCACAACCTGGGGTCCTCCATCCCCTGAGAAAGTATGTGGATGATGTTGATCGAAGACCCACTTCAATTATACCATCGACGGGGCTAGAGGCGGCTTTCCCTGAAAGGTCTACATTATCCTTAAGAATCCCTCTCTGAACTATGCTTCAAAACCTGTGTCAGGTTTAACGGTTGGTTCCAAGACTGGAGCTACTAGAGGATCTGCAGGTAGTCCCTCATCAGCCATATATCTGGTGTCTGATCACCACCTGACAACTGGTGTACAACTAGAGGAAGTCTCGATGGAATGACTCTGCAAGGCCAAGAACACACCTTACATCAAGATTATCAAGGACTGAAAACTATAAGTGTATTAAGAGAATAAGAGAAGGTAAACTATCAAGTTATCCAAAACATGACTACATGCTGTGTATAATCCTAACTTGACGTGTTCCCTTAATCCATTCACATTGGCATGTACTTCTGCTAAAACTACTCCTGTAATGCCCCAAACACACGGTGTGTTGTCCTAATACACAGTGTGTACATGAGTCCTCTTTACCTACATGATTCCTTCTACATAGTTAAGCCACACGGTTATCTTAAGACAAGACTACACGGAGAGTTCAATATAGACATGGTGTGTACTAGGAAAGATTCGCCTAGACCATGATGTTAGTGAGAGGAAATAATCCATGGCTTGCACTACACGGATTTTCCAAGTCATACACGGCATGTACATGAAATTATAACACTGACCCATGTTGTTAGTGACACGACTGGGTAACTGGGTCAGACTACACGGCGTGTTCTATCCTGACATGGTGTGTATATCTTAAGGATTATCTGTCTGTATTGTTAGTTACCCGGGAAAAAAGGGTCAACACTAAAAGGCATTTACAACTAGTACATAATGTGTAACCGCATGAAATTCCCTATCCCGTGTCACTGCACTCATGGCCTATGAAACAGTTAGAGACTACACGGTGTGTACATAAATCTCATGGTGTTTACTTAAGAAAAACAGTTTATACCCGAACAGAAGAACACATGGTGTGTACTAAACATTACATTCCATGTATTCTGGCTTTTTCCAGAAAGTACACCTTAAGAAACTACTCTGGAACCTAGAAAAACATTGAATCAAACATTGAATGTTCCATATTCTGATCTGTGAGGGAACAACCTCCCAACATATCGAATCTTGGCATCTTATAAAATGTTATAACAAGGGAAACAAGGCAATTATTCACAAAATTCTGGTCCATGAGGGCCCGTAACACCTCCGGGACAATAGTTTGGCATTCATTCAAACAAAACCTCATAGAAAAAACACCCTATCAAATAGTAAGTATTTTATCAAGGCATTTATCACAACAGTAGGCATATTCTACACAACATCTATCTCAACATCATGCAATTGTTAATGCACCCCAAATGGCATGGAGGGAATGCATCACATGTTATTTCTATCAACATCCTATGTGATGAATGAGATGAAATATCCTCATCTCATCAGGTTTCCATAGAAGTAGAACCTCATTAACATCCACAGTAATATCAAAATACGTGTGAGTCACCCAATGGTGAAATTCATATCAACCGTAGACATGGAAAACAAGAAAACATGCAATAAACAATGTAGATTGGCTTTTCCCTAAACACAGGTCAGCTACTCCAAGGCATAGCTTATTACCATGTTGCTATTCCTTCTAATCCCTAGCTAAAGTCTACAAACATTATGTCCAGATAATAGAATTTCTCTAATACCACTTCATAACATCTCGGATCATGAATCCTCCTAGAGTCGACCCATACCAAGTTGGTCACATGGCCTCAATCGAATTTCTTGAAAAGCCAGAGGCTGTCGTCAAGCAGCGAGGGCCTTATGTGTGATTGTGGAGAAACTATTCACTCATTGGTAGAGTAACACAATGGAAGAAAATAATAGGAACAATGGAAACAATACTAATCCATACACAAGTAAATAGAAGAAATCAAGAAGAAATAAATAGCTAGAACATATATTTAAGGATTCATGATACATACGTCTAGGAAAACATCCAAACATGTCAAAATCATGAATACAATACTTATCCCAGGTATAAAAGGAAATAGGTAAATAACTCATCATCATCCCAAGCCATAGCTTGGTCTCATGCTCTCCCGCTCCACAACAATAAAGTCCCTGATGTAGAAAGGCGCTTGCACTTATTAATACCTGAAATAATATAATTTGTTTGGGCCCAAAATCATGGCCCAAATATGTTGTGAGACTAAATACCATCAGGAAACCACCCAAATATTTGTGTCTATCAGTCAGTGAGTAAATATGGCAGGTAATAAGAAATGGTTCACTAAACAAGAATGTACTCAGCAGTAAGCAATTCCACATATCAAAAGCAACTATTCAAGGACGGTAACCCTATGGGAAGTACATGCAACCTATCCCCTCTAGTTCTGTTATAAGAATATATAATGACTCCCTAATGAATCACTCACAGTCCATTCCCCTTATAGTAAAAAGTAATTCAAGACTCTCTAAGGAAGATCACAGAGTCATTCCCCTTATATTCTATGGTATTTCAAGAACTCTCTGAGGAATCTCACACGGTCAATTCTCCATGTAGCCCCAAGGTCGAGGACTCTCTGAGAAATCACAATCGATAAATTCCCATTATAAACCCAGGTGGTTCAAAGAATCTTTGAGTAAGCTCACTCTGTCAATCCCTATTATTGTCTAAAGTGTTCAAAGACTCTCTAAGGAAGATCACACAGTCAATGCCCATTATAGCCACATGTGGTTCAATGACTCTATCAGGAAGCTCATGGCCCTGTGTAAGTCAAAAAATCGTAATAGTGAAATAAGTCCAATGTTACCCCCAATAACTACTTGGGTAAATAGTCAACAAAATATCAAGCGTGTGAGGAAACAACACTCCACCTTACAACATAAGGCATGGAAAAATAGTCAAGGCAACCAAAGGCCAATTTGGACCAATCTATCTTAAACAAAACATACATGGAAAAACAAGTCCAAAACACAGAAATCAAATCTATGCATCTATAAATAACTTCTACATAAGAATACAAGCATGGAAGGAAAATAATAGGGGTAAAATGGTAAACAAAAAATTCCTCGATTAATGGTAATGGAAAAAATAGCATATATAAGTAAAAAAATCAACAGAAAGGCACAAAACACATACTTTAGTGTTGGTAGATTGCTATATGTGAACCTCAAGGATTAAATAACTATATAACGCCGAAGATCTATACGAATATCTACAAAGTTCAACCCACGATAATTTAAGAAAGGATATGAATCATGAAATGAATCACAAGTAGAAGAGAGAGCATACTAAGGTGTTGCCAATGCAATCAATGGTGTTCGAATCAGAGATTGGATGATTGGTCGAGGGCTCGGAGGAATATCATAGTTGTACGGGAGCTCTCAGTCGAACGAGACCTAGATGTATAGCTTTCTGTCTATTATACGCGACCTCGGTACATTTAATAAAAAAATACACACCATGTACTTACCTTTTATATACTCCATTTTAGTAATCCTATAGGTCACCCCATACGCTCGTATTTGTGGCCATAACACGGCCAACACACGTCCTCCTGCGGCAACGTAGTACACAACATGTACTCATAATGTACACGGCATGTACTTCAAAAAATTCCAAACAATATCCCATTTTACTAAAAAATGACCAGAAAAAGAAGAACATACATAAAAAATAAGATTTGGGATCTTACATTTCTCATGAAAAATCATGTTTCCTGGTCATTGGTAGATTCTTAGCTTTGATTTTTGTTTTTAGTGAATCTAGTCATTTCACTAGAACACTTGTATTGAATTATGAACTGCATTCTAAAATGTCTATTTATTGATAGTTAAAATATTATGTACATGTATTTTCTTTAAATTATTTGATATGTTTCCATTAACAAATGACTTTATTCGGTAGAGAGGTTGTTTTTAAGATTTGTAAATATTTTTAATCATGGTTGGGGTAAAAGTATTAGATGAAAAGTGTTTATTGTGAGAGAGGATAGTTTGTGCTAGTATGGGTAATAAATATGGTATTATACTCATTTGAGAGGTATCTCCTATTTTTATTGGGTTTTATATGAACTCTTATTATTAGACGAACTGTGGATCAACCCTTTTTTAGGTTTTGGGATGTGAATTTGTTCAATTTGTGATCTTTATTTCTATTTTGGATAGGATTGTTTTCTCATAATAAGAATCATTTTTTTATTAATGAAAATATGATTAATTTAAATGGTATATAATATAGTGTAGTGAACCATTTCATGACCTTAATTTACATATTTTGGGAGATGGATGTCTTAGTGGGTGGATTCAGGATGGAAATAAGGAGTTTGAGAGGAATGTTTTAGCTCGGGATGATCTTTTGGAAGGAACATTAAATTAAATATTGATATTTTTTAATATTGTTCGTTTTATAATCTATATAATGCCCTCAAGTGTAGTAATAACTTCTATAGTAAGTAATATGGGTTGGTAAAAATGGGGGTTCTCATATTTTGAGGGACCTTATGGAAAGGTCCTTTGGTTTTTACATGTTGTTTATTTAGTGTTTATCGATGTAATTTAAAGGAATGATAATTTAAATTTTGTTTCATATATATGATAAAAACAATATTCATGTGTATAAAATTTTAATGGATGATCAAATATAATGGGAGAGATATTTTTGAGGATGTGGTATGGCCTATGGAGTCTTAAATAAAAATCCCATTTTAACATGGTCCTACCCATTACACAATAGTTTGTTTATATCTATCATGGGTATTTATTTGGAATCCAATATAAATCCTGCTTATTTACCTAATTTCTCTAAAAAAATTACAAGAGGTACCAATTTAGATAAATTTTTGAGACTTTGTATTTTCCTTAGTGATCGACGTTAGAATACTATTTCCTTCTGATCTATGTTGAGTTTTATCTATATTATTCTTAATCCACTCCCTATTATTTTACCAGATAATTCATGTGCATATATTTGCATTGAGTTTTGATCGGGTATCATTATGGTTAAGGTTTATTTGGGTTTCTTTCTTGTGGTTCTACTCTTTTATCCATTTTCATTATCTTCTTATTGTATAGTGCAGTGGATATGAATCACTAGTTATAAATGAGGATTACTAAATTCATCTTATATCGTCTAGAATATTTTACTTGGACATATAATTGTGATTCAATTATAATCATGTTTTTATAATCATATTTTATTATGATTGTTGTTTCCTATTGGGAATATTTAGTTTATAGGGAGATTGAATAATATATGAGGAAAATATTTTAATAGAAATGAAATTAGATGAAGATGACAAACTATTTAATAAAAAATTATGATATTTAAGGTTATTCCACATACTTTTTGGATTCTAATAAAATTTTATATGCATTGATTATTTATGGTTGAATAATGATTCTATGGAAATATTGATGTTTAAATAATTGATGAACTTGACCACGATTATAATCAAATAATTATCTAAAATTGGTAACCAAAACATAATTCTAAGAAATTATAATTCAAAAGATGTTATTTTTATTGATTAATTTTTTGTGATTATTACTATTTTATCATTTATTTAAATGATTTTTTGATGTTAATCAATGAATTTTCCTTGAACACTATTAATGTGGATTGTGAGATAGTATTCGAAATAGGGAATTAAAATGATAAGTGGAAATCAGGATTGAATGATTAAAAAAAATATTAGTAAAATGACTCTTGAGATAATTAATTATGGGGAAATAGGTTTTAATGTTTTATGTTTATTGTGTTATTCCTATTGAAATTGGTTGTAAAAGTGAATTAATTGGGATATATATGTAATCCATAAATGTGATGCCTTTATTATTGACATAATAGTTGATGGATTGTAAAAACTATGATGTAATAAAAGTTGAATTAATCAATTTAAAGAGGATTTTCATTGATTGATTGTTTTTCATAGATGAATGAAATTGATAATAAATCTATTGAGGATATTAAATTATAATCATAAGGAATAGTAATGATATTAATGTGTTAAGTTGTTAATTATTTTATTTCATTATCATGTGGTTTGGTTGTGCTAATGATGATGATATTTTGTTGTGAAAAGAGTATTTTGTGGATTTGGATTCTATGTTTTGTTAATAAAATTATGGATTTGGATGTGGGGATGTGATGTGATAAATATAAAATGAAGTATAGGAACATTATAGAATGTGATGGGCCGATGTATATCTGATCCTATGGAAAGTGCATGGTGTACTAGATGATTGTGTGGGGTATGAATATAATGATAAATTTTGTGGTCTTGCATGATTGTTAGAGTGAATGGGGTTGATGTCCTACTTTTTAATGATACCCTAATATGATTAGGATGATGTGGATAAGTGGTTTTTTGTGGGATACATATACTATATGCGGAAGGGATGAGGTTGATTTCCTTCGTGTTTACATTTCCTTTAAAATGTGTGTTTGGAATGTCAGATACTTTATATATGGATTTATTTGTGGATATGTGGTGATTTAGAATGCGGTTGTAGGACAGATTATATGGATGGATGTTGTGGTATTTGGATGATATTTAATAATTTTATGAATAATATATTGATATTAATGAAGTGTTATTGGTTTTTTTATGATTTTCACATTCTTTTTCAGTTAGTGAGGGTTTCATTTATTTTCTTGCCCCCAGTTTGAGTTGGAGTAGTCCTCCATAGGATACATGGTAGTGGTGGGGAATTTTCAATCAATTTTATAATATTTATTTTAAAATTTTTATAATATTTATATTGATTTCTGCTTTTGAAACTATTATGTCCCATTGATATTATTTATGGAAATTGTTTGGCATATTGATTTTGGGAATTGTTGTGACTTTTATGGGAAATAGAGTATGTTTTGATAAATGAAATGGGATATGGTGAAAGTGAACTATGATTTATGTTCAAATTTATGGTTATATTTTGAGGTATTTTTTATTCTTTTATACCTCTGTTTATTTTTATTACATATTTATTTCACATAGATTTTCATATTGTTAGTTGTATGATCATTCTGAGTACACCCATGTTCTCACCCAACCATATTTCCTTGAATTATATTCTAGGAATGGAAAATATTAAAGCTATTATTCCTGTGTCTTATATGGATTTGGTGGATGAATTATATTTTTAGAGATAATTATTGCGTGTATTTATAGTTTTTCTGTGTATTTGATATATTGTCAAAATTTCGGAAGTGTGAATTTGTTTTGTGGAATGGAAATATTTTTCTGTTGATTGGTGGTTGTTTATATCTTCACTGGTTTTGTTGTTGGTAATTTTAACCTTATACAAAAATTATATCCCCAGTGCTAGTAAAAAACATGGGGCTTATTAGATGAGGGATTAATGGGTCACATGTCCTCTATTTATAGCCCCAGGAGGGGTTCCTTTGAGTGTGATTTGTGAAAAATATGTCTGTATATATTGTGATACTAGAAAACTCTAATATTATAAAGATGTTCCTCTATTTTATTCCAATAATTTATGATTTCAAAATTTTTTATTTAGAGTTTTAATATTTTGATAAAATTATATTATGTAATCTTGAGAACACCCAATCCCCTATAAAAATTGGAAGTTGTTCAGCCTTAAAAAAATGAGAATGAGTGAAAATGGAAACATAAAATCACTTATTGGACTCTAAATAAATATGAATAATGAGGCATACAATGATATATCTAATGAAAAAGAACATAGATAAAATTATGATGATATATTTTAATTTCCCCAAATAATGATTTTATAAGGTAAATCAAAACTATAATGGGAAGGCAACATTCCATTCCCTCATCAATGATAAATTCAGGCACAATGAGGTTAAATTTATGATTATTCTCTCTGATAATGAAAATATAGAATAACCCTTTAATGTTATATTCCAAAAAACAAACACCAAGGGTTTTGATACTAACATATGTGATGACATTAATTTGTTTTCTGTTATGGAAAGGTAGTGTTCTGGTCAATGACCAAAACACAAAAAATTGTTCATATAAAAGAGATTACATAAGTCTGAAATATGGAATTTTGATCACATACCTAACATATATAGAGAGTAACTCATGAGGAATATCTTCCCTCCAAATCATAGCATAAGAAACACCCATATTGGAAAGCCTTTTAGCAGTCATGTTAGCTTCGTGGTAGGTGTGAGTGGCGATGAATTTGATCTCAGAAAGAGAGTTTAAACAATCAATCCAGAGAGCAGTGAGCGGCAAGGAAATATTAATGGTACCACTCTAGATGGTCTGGATAATAGTAGTGGAGTCACTCTTGATCTAGAGTTTGTTCTTGTTGCGTCACCTTACAAAATAGGCAGCATGGATAACACTCAGCATATCTACTTCCTGTGAGGAAGTTGTGCCACAACATCAACAAAAGCATCCAAGAGTCTGCTCCAGTTGATTCTTGAAAATAACACAACAACCCACTGGGCCAGGGTTGCCTTTTCAACCACCATACAATTTAACATTAATCCATCATGGTGGAGGAGGAATCCAGAACACTTCAAAGGTATACATCGGACGAGGATATTTCCCATTCACTCCAATCTGACGAAGGATCCAAAAATCACGTACCGAGTATCTCCATTGATCCTTTTGAATCAAGTACACCTCACGAATGGCCATGAGAATTTTAATTTTACCTGCATTAATCTTAAATGATTAACTATGAAAAATTAAATCGGTTCTATCATTGAAGATTACATAAAGAAGCACTACAACAGCTGCAAGAAAGAGATTTGTGATCTTTTGGGAGTTAGAAATGTTCGTGCACCATTGAATATGAAATTTAATAGAACAAACCAGCAACCATCATCACTCAAAGTTGTCAAAAATATAACTTCGGAGATCTGTTTCCCTATCACCAGAATGGAAAATATTATTAATATCCTCTCTATGTCGATTACACATTTGACATTTGGAGAAAATATTAATCCCAAAGATTTGTAAGGAATCATTTGGGGAGATTCTATAATGAGCAATGCGCTAAATTAGTGTGAATCTTGAAGGTTTAATCCATGGTTTTTAAATCTTTTAATCCCAGAAATAATTTTCTCTTCATTGATAAAAATATGGTTGTATTAGTTTTTAGAATCAAGCATTCCATTGTGAGATTATTCCAAAATAATGAAATCATTATTGTTAGTGAAGGGGTAGTTCTTAATGATTTGATTTATTTCATCAGGAACGTCAGGGTTAGGAGTGATCATGACATTTTTTATGGTATCATTATTTAGAAAAGTAGAGTTGTTGTTGAAAATCAAGGGGAAAAAGGGAGCACTAGTCCAATTGTCAAACCAAAATATGAAATTAGAGTCTTTACTATCCATTCATATGGAATTAGCCATAATAGAATTGAACATGTTTCTAATAGCTTGAAAAATTGAGGAAGTAAGAAAGTGGGCCTGGTTGTTTATTAGTTTATTCAGAAATCAATCTCTAAGAAAATTCATAGGGGGAGATTCATTATGAATTTGGTTCCATGTAGGCTTAGGTTGGAGAGCTTCATTGAAATTAGAAAGATTCATAATACCAGCACCTCCTTTATCAATTGGTTTACATCAGGTAGCCCAGGGGATAGTAACCAATTTCCTCTCCAAGGTACAACTAGTCCCAACAATGTTTTTAATGGAGACATTGATGTGCTCTAACCATCCATTCGTCCATTTATAAAACATAATAGAGTAGACCAATTTGGAAACAAATGTGGATTTAACCAGGGAAATTCTCCCATCCATCGAAAGATTTGAGCCCTTCAATGAGAAAATCAATCTAAGCGTTAGATCAATGATAAGAGAAAAATAATCAACTTTCTGTCTACCCCTGGAAATAGGAACACCAAGTTAAGTAAAGGGTTGAGATCCCTCTTTGACCCCTAACAAATTAGAAATGTTATGTTTTCTAATAGGGGAGAACTCTTTACCAAAATATATATAATATTTATTCCAATTGATGTGTTGACCAGACAGTTCTTGGTTATAAAGGAGGATATTTTTAAGATTATTCATATTCCTTTTGTATCCTTGAATAATGATAATTATATCATCGTCATAAAGAAGGTGTTAAGTAGTGGTCAAGTTTATAGTAGTCGTGATAGGTTTGATTTTTTTATTTTCTTTAGATTGGATGAGCATCCTACTGAGTTAGTCTTCTGTAATAACGAAAAGAATAGCTGAAAAAGGGTCAACATGTGCAACACCCATAGAGCATTTAAACTATCCTCTAGGTGAACCATTAATGAGAATGGAAATATGAGCCTAATTGAAAAGCTTTTTAACCATATTAATGGAAGATTCATTGAATCCATACTACCTAATGATGTTAAACTTGATGTTCCAGTCAATGGTATGAAAAGTTATAGAAATATATATATTAATAGCAACATTCTCACCTCTATTTTTGTTGTTTAGAGGTTTAGTGGACTCAGAGGAAAGATAGATACACACTTTGATGGATCTTCCCTTGATGAATCCAAATTGGTTCCAAGAGACTATTCTGTTTCCAATCACAATAATTCTATTGGAAATCACTTTAGTAATGATCGTGATGAGAGATTTTATGAGAGAAATGGATCTAAAGAGGTGAATTTCATTAGCGTTATCAGTTTTAGTGATAAGGAAAAGAAATTGGTCATTAATCCCAGGAGGAAGAGTACCTTTGGAAAATAATGTTTTCACCATTCGAAAAACATAATCCTGAATTACATCCCTGTTATATTGGTAAAATCCATTATAAAATCCATTCGTTCTAGGGGAACCATCCTCTTTTAGGCGAAATACCTTTTCTTTGATTTCATGATCAATAGGGGTGCTATAATGTAACAATTTATCCTCATTATAAAACAAATACAGAATAACATCTGGCTTGATGGCCCTGTCAATATCAGTTCCATTGATGATATTGTAAAAGTGAGATATAACGTGGTTGATGATGATTTACATAGACTCAAGAATATGCTACCCATCTCTAAGGTAGGCAAGGGGCCTATAAGCTTTCCTCACTCCATGAAGGGTATTATAGAGTTTTATTCCTATCCCCATCATTCATTCATTTGGAGTTAAAGAGTTTGTTTTCAATATTATCCTTAATGTTATGTAAATTGATAAGCATAGAAGAAGTATTTTTTCGGGATGAAAATCATGTGAAATTATAGAAGTGTAAATATGGTTTTTAAATTGAGTTAGTTCTTTTTCCAAAGAGTTGATATCATTCTCAATTTCATTATATTTTTCTGTGCACCAGGTTTTAGGACTTGTTTCAGCATTTTCAATTTCACCAGACAAGAAAAAGCATCTTTTTGATCGTGCACATTATCCCAAGTACTTTTAAAGATATCCCTACAATCAGGGTCAGAAGACCAAGAAACATTAAATCTAAATGGAGCTCTGGGTTTACTTGGGTTATGTGAAAAACTAACCAAAATAGGGTGGTGATCAGAGGCAATCATCGCTATGGTAATATTGGAGATATTATTCCATTTATCAAGCGCATGGTAATTAGTAAATTCCCTATCACGTTTTCTAGCGACGATCCTATTATAATTTTTATAATAACTGGTAAATTTATCACCCACTAGGTTAATTGTTTTTAATTTTATTTAGTTCATACAATCTATAAATTCCCATGATGAGGTAGAGTCATATGAAAGGACAACTTTTTCACTAGGATCCAGAATAGCATTGAAGTCCCCAACTAAAAACCAAGGGTTATGGAATGTGTTACGCAGTTAGTATATATCATCCCAAAGAGCTCATCTAACTTGTTGTCTATTTTATTCATAAAATGGGATGTTTAGAAATGATAATTCCCAAAAATGTAATCACATGTAATGAATTGGTTAGTAATATTATAGATATTGAAATTTTGAATAGAGTAATGAGAAAAAATCCATAAATATTCACAAGATATACCATTATTACAAGCCCCTAGGTAGGTATAACCAAAGGGGGAAGCATGCTAAAATCTAGAGGCATAATTTATTTTAAGTTTAGAAATATAAAAGTGTCATGAAGTTTTAGTGATGATAAATCTCATATGAACCTTAAAAGTGTCAAGGTTAGCAATCCCTTGATAGTTCTAATATTAAATATTAATTTATACCTCTTTTTTGTTGGGGCTATCCCCCCCTTTTTTTGAGACTGAGTCCTTTTTCCTGGTTGAAACCCTAGAAGTAGACTCTTTTGAGGTAATATTGTGTTTACTCTACAAGGCCATATTTGTGTCCAAAGGGGCTTGCTACTCCTTATTTAAATCCTGCATGTTAGAAGCTTGGGAAACAAGAATTTTAGGACAATGAACATGAAGAGAATTATTCATCTCTCCAGATTCTAATTGGGAGGTGTCACTATGTTTTTTCCTCATATACCAACAGGAAGGTGAACACAAGAGAGCGACCTCAATGGCTGTGTTATCGATAAAACAATTAATAAATTATCCAAGTAATAAAATTACTATAATCTTTTTTCTGACTAATAATGGACATGAATCTTGTTATAAAAAGTTATAATAAATTTCAATGGGATGGAAACCATCTCGACCTACAACATGAAGAAATAATTTTTTCGTCCAATATATTTTTATTGCATCTCTCTATAAAAATTTCAATGAATTGTTAAATCAATTATTTGTTTAGAGGGAATAAATGTAATGAGCATACCTTAAACAACAAATATAATTGAATAATTTCTTATAATAATTTTTTAATATATTTAGATCACCGTATAGCATCATGGAATGGGTAAATGTCCATCAATCCTAGATAAAACACCATGTGACCACAGTCTTTTTGACAGATAGGCCTAATTTTTAAGACTAGTAGTGAGGGTTAAAAAACATTTTATAGGGAGACTATACCGATAATATCATAAAGGAAAGTAATAAATAATATAATCACCCATAAAAAGATACAAACATAAATAAGAATAGATTTTTTATTTGGAAGCGTTCCATAAAAATAAACAAACACATGTTATTGGTAAACTAAATAAATATGATTCACGTAAAGTATACATTAGAATACATCACTAATAATTTTGATCTTATAAGTGGTATAAAAAATAAAAAATATGATAAATTCATTAATTGTAAAATGACCATGACAATAACGTTCTATTGTATCTCTATCCCTATCTAGATAATCCAATAACATACTTTTATTATTGATCTTTCACTGAAATTATTTCCAAATCAAGGTTTTATACATCCACTAATGCGTGAAAAAAAAGTGTTGAGTATATAAATTTTAAATATAACACTATAATGTATGGTAATATAATGTAAAATTATGTGACTCTTAATTTTAAATAATGATAATGTAGAAAAATATGATATAGATCAAATTTATCGGGGCATCGTTCACTTATAAATATGTCATGAATAATGATACAACCAATATTATCCATTTATTTAAAATTATATTTATCCTTCATGGAAAAAATTCATGAAATGGAATATCTTAGGATTTTTAAACTTGATATAGAATGATATCACCTTACAATGACTCAATTGGTCATACTGATAATTTCAACTAAGTTAATTAAAAGGTTTCCTTATTAAATTCAATTTAATAATCAAGATAATAGACTAAATATATTCAACCCTATGAGTAATAAACCTCATATTAGACTTGATATATTTGTATTTTGACCCAATGTACTGTCATAAAAATAATTCAAATCAATGGAATATTCCACAAAAATATCCTACGGATAGTATATGAGTATCCAACCATGAGATATGTTCTTGGTCCCATGAGTGGAATAAATATATATTTCGCTTTAAATAATCCACTCATAGTATACTAGACATACACATATGTTTTCACCTGACATAAATATTAGTGCTTGTGGTCAGAATAATCACTGTCTATTTCATAAAATTATGTTGAAAAAATCACCCATCCCTAGGGAAAATATTCATAATAATTAGTTAAATATATGTATATATCCTCTATATTTCTTAAAAAATAACATGGATAATGTTATTTCAATTAGTATTATAATTAATCCATACAACACAAAATATAAAGAGGTTTTAGGGAAACAAAATCAAATAAAGGGGTATAAATCTAAATACCTTAATAAATATTGTTTAATAAACCATTATTCCTCATAAAACACACACCAAGTACCCTTGATGTGAAGCTTTTACATCTTTGGAAAAACATATATAGTAAAAATACTTATTCTTGAAATGAATTAAGAAACCTATCCCAGAACACATATATATCATACACTATGGTTACATTATCAATATAACACCTAAAATTCATTTTTTCCTCATAAAAATGGTAGGAAATTCTATATAATCACACAATAATATAATTAATATATACCGTGATTGGATTTTCATAAAAATTCACATTATCAGATATGAAATGGACTCTTAAGATAATTTTGGCCACTCTATGCTGAATAACATAAGAAAAAACACTCTTAATGTGAATACCAATAATCCCATCATTTATATAATCACATCAATGGAAATATAAGATCATACAAATACTCTTATAAGTAACAAACACTAAATCCAAGAGTCACACATCCTAGTAAACCATTATTCATTAAGGAAACAAAAATTAACCAATACCATGTCTTATTGATAGAGAAACAATATCATTAATATACCAAATGACATCATATTAGATCTCAAAAAGTCACTACAATACTAACATAACATTGAGTGCTCGTAATGGGCCCCTTATTAATTCTAGTAATTTCCCTTATGCTGATATAATCATCAGTTTATTTAAAAATTAATTAACATGAAATAGGGTGCATATACCATGTTTCTAAAAATCCACAATCACTCTATCATAAATTGAAAATTGTCACCACAATTTATGATTTATTTAATGATCAAACACAGTATTCGAGATATAAAATATAATAATTTCTATTAAAATGAGATAAAATGGTTTGTTAAATTACTTTCCCTGGGAAAATGATAATTCATCATGGTGGAAAATGTTTATAATTAATAATTTTTTAAAAATGTATATATAAAATCCTAGTATATTGAATTTTTGGTATTGATTCCATGAGGAACTATGAAACCCAGTTATATTTTCAAAACCAATTTTTATATCTTCACTGAAATTATAAGAATGTGAAACCAAACTAAAATAAAATAAATTGAACTTTATTAGTGAGTTAATGTGTTAATGAATTAAATTTCAATTGGAATGGGAGAGCGTGAAAACAATTCTTGAGGATTGTTTTTCTTTATTTATAATGACTTAGCTCCTCAAAAGATGTTAATGAAATCAATTGTCCTTATATTTCTTCATGTACTTAGTTACACATGGTTGGAAACAATTAGAAATATGTAACTCTATTTGATTCCTTTCTTCAAGTTAGCCAACATATAAATCGTTATATTAGGTTTCATATAAAATGTTGTTGTTGTAGTTATATTTATCTCACTCTCACCCACTCCGCATATTAACAATGTGGTTCCTCTCCTAATAATAATCACACTCACTAGATGATTATGAGATATATTAATTATTATGATAAATTTAGTTACAATTAATAAGAACTTATACAAAATAATGATAAGGTATTAATAGATATGTGCAACCAATCTCATCAATTCCACCTTCCTTTTTTCATTTGGACACTCATTATTGAGTTTTCATTGGTGAAAAGATAACTAAACATAAAATATGATAAAATATAATAAAAAACATAAATTGGAGCCATAAATAATATTAATCCTACTTTAAAATCATTTTAATATCCAATATGAGAATCAATAAAATTTAAAATGGAGGGAGAAAAATGAAAATAATGTCATAACTACAGTGCTCCTGGTTTTCATCATCGAATGAAAATGTTATCGTTTGATTCCCAACTCAAATTAGCATGGTGGATGATCCCCTTATATGATTCATGTTTATTATTATAATATTTCCTTAAAAATGAGATGATACATCTTTTATCTGTTTTGATTCCAAGTCAAAATCTCCCCTATAAATATCTTGTTTCATTATTATATATAGGCATTCACATTAAATGAAATTCATAAACATGTTTTCATAATAGAATAGGATAAAAAATAAAAGACATGACATTTTTATTTTTTAAAATAACAACTTATATTATATGATTATCATTATCATACCACAACATAGTGAGATACTTATATGGAATTATCCCCTAGTAATATATATCATATAGTTGCAATAAATCATCCAGAAGTATCAAAACTAGAAACTATTTCTTATATATATATAAATGATGGCTTTTATTTCCATTATATCTTCTTGAGAATAGTGTTGATTTTGGTATGAGATTGTGGTGAATATAAACTAAAATCAAAATCTCAAGGCACTAATATATTTTGATGTACCGCGTTGTAGTAGAAACCACTATGGAATAAAAAGTCCATAAAAACCCTAATACTATCTCACGTGGTAAGAGTAAAAAAAATCTAAACACACTAAACATGGATTTCATTTAATTTATATACTCTAAATGTACACACTTTTACTTGGTGTAATTATTTTATAATTGTTAAAAAAACATGATGCTTGTATACATGTAGTGCTAACACTCTATTCTGGCACACATAGTAGTCACATGATACATGAATGATAACCACATAATGGAAATACTTAATAGATCAATTTCATGATATTTGTTGCAATTTTAATTATTTTTTAATGTGATAGAACCAAAATGTGACACATTATCTCCTCTATATAGGTTACACGATGAATACCATAAGAATGTGACATAGAAACCCTATACAAATAATGAATATACCTCTAAAAATTCAATTGTATCACTTAACAAAATCCATGTTATATAAATGAAACAGTTCTAAAATTGATCTTTTCTCATTTCAGATATATAATTGTTAAGTATCCTCATTATCATTCAAAACTATCCAAATACTAGGCAGAAAAATCTAGATGTATTACCCCACAAAATGACCACTTGTTACCACTCCAATAATGTAAACCTCTATTCTTGGCAATGTTATCCTACATCTAGTCCCTCCCAATTATATGATTTCTCCTCGTTAATTTCATCCATATAGGCACCTGCATTTTTACATGTCATACTTGCACACTCTGTTTGGTGGAACCTATATTTCTGGCTGATACTGGAAAATGTTTTTTGGTTATTTATGATATCCACACATGTATAACATTTATTTCATTCATGAAAAATTATTCTAAAAACATGTAAACTTTATGAAACTATCAAATAATATTTTTCATGTCAAAACAAAAATATATTAATATAAATAGTAAATAAAATAAATTATACAATGAAATGAATGGTGAAATTTCTGTGAATATTAGTGCAATAAATTCCCCGATAGATAAATACTTTTTGTTCCCAAGAAAATACATATTATAAAAAAATAGTATCCACAGTTTATCAAGGAAAAAATAAATATTATCTTTTAAAAATGTAATTTTAATACTAATGATTTCAATATATTAAAACATAAACAAACAATTTACCAAATCATGCTACATTTATAATATCCCAATTAATTAAATTTTCCTCCCTTCCACTCATAAAATTCAAATCATCATTCATATTTCATCCACTAATGTTTTACCATATGATAAATAATTTTCACTAATAACTCAAGATCATATAATTGGAGTAATGCTCAATACCATGTTTGTATAGTCTACTTGTTGATATTATAGCTCTCTAATTTGTGTCAAAGAAATTAATCCCCAAAAACCTGAGGCATTATTCATTTATATTATAAAGAATACTAGTGTTATTTTTGGTGGGTTATTATTTGAAAATTTTAAATCAAATAATTGTAAAAGATGTATAACATATTTATATATGAATAACAATATTAAATAATGCTCAATGAAATAAATACTTCACCATTCATGTTGCTTAAAAATGATATCATCTCCACATCCATGTCCCCTTTCACATAGGTTCTCAAGCCGTCATAGTATATAAAAAATAATTTTCTTCCCCATTTATGAATCATATAAAATATTCTTCCATAATTTTTTTTAAATTTTTTTCTTAGAACTATTTATTTATATTGGGTTTTCTTCGTCATAAAATGAGGAAATAGATTGTATGTCTTATTAAAGAATTATTTTTTTACCCCTTTTAAACTAATATTCAATAGATTCTTCCCCCAAAATAATTAAAAACACTCTCACCTAATGAGCCATAAAAAATGAAACTCCCTATTTAATGAGAAAAATAAGAAACATTCATGAAAATATAGAATGGGGTTAGGAAGGGTGTTTGGGTTGCATTATGCCTTCCGATCAAGGTATATCAAGGTCTGTAGGGGTATCCCAAAATATATTATATATGTTAATTCTAAACATCAAATAGGTTGAATGTAAATCTTTTGACGGCCTAAATCTTTTTTATTCAGTTGAATATAATCATAAATTGAGAAGAAAAAAGAGCATGTTCAAATAGTTATGCACATCATGGGTTACCATTATAAGTTGGATATAGTACTATAAAACACACCACTAATATAACTATAATTATCCTTCATTAACCATATAAAATCATTTATGACCTTTTAGTAGTTAAAAGTACATGGATTTTGTCAGCGATAAAAAAGTTTTGATAAAAGAATGATTTATCAGCGATTTTAAAATCACTAATAAGGATAGACCTTATCTATGCATGTATGAGAAAAATTAATGGATTACATTATTAGAACTTCTAAAATTAACAATAAAGGATATAATTATATGAACCAATAAAAGAAATAATAAATCATTCTTTTATCATTTTATTTAGTAGCACTGATAAAGTTGAAGTCTGTAATGTGAATCTGTCACACACTACATCAGCAGAAGCAGGTGAAATGTTCTATAACAACACACTACATTAATAGAAATAGAAACCAAATTTACAAAAATAACATAAAAAAGTAAATTTAAACAAATTAATTTTTCAAAGAAAAATAAAAGTGAAACAAAACACAATTATAGTGTTTCTATGTTGTTTTTAAACTAATATTAATGTAATTTTTTAAATAATAAGGTGAACATGGGGTCATACCGGTCAAGCCTTGAGCATAATTTAGGTGTAACTGATTCCAACATGTCACTAATTACATATTGATCATTTCCCTAGAGTACTGAAACAATCAGAATGGGTTTTAATGGTTTAGAGTATGTTAATTTTTTTATTAATATTAAAGTCAATTTTGAATAAAAAGACACACATGTAGTCATACCAATAACACTGTGTGATCGCTTCAGGTGAAGTTAATCCCTACATATTACATGTGACATATGTAATTTTTTCCCATGTACCAAAACAATCTGAATTTTTTTCTCAATTTTGAGTATATTAGTAGTTTTTATCACTGAAATTAATGTCAATTTTGAATAATAATATGCACTATGAGTCATACCGGTCACGTCATGCATCCTATTGAAGAGTGTAAGAAATATACACATCCCAAATGACTCATGGAACATTTTCATATAGTATCAATACAATCAGAATGTTTTTACTTTGTTTTCAGTATGCAAAGAGTATTGTTTTCTAAAATGTCATTTTAAACAGGAAACAATCACTTTGACCCATACAGAAGTAATTGTTTATTATATTTCCATGAGACTTATTCCTTCATGTCACAAATTAATTATTAACTATTTAATGAAATTATCAAAACAATACCATAATATTTTATGAGTTTTTAGTGAATGATATTTTTTTATATTAAAATTTCAAATTTAGAATAGTAACAGACACATGGAATATACTGGTAATAGTGTGTGTCAGATTGAAGTTAGACTACTCTTTAAACATCCAAAAAATTACCTATGTATTGTTTTCCAAAAGCAGGAATACAATTAGAATGTGTCTTCTTGGTTTTGAGTATTAGAGTTTTTTAATTGAAATTAAAGTCGATTTTGAAAAAAAACACACACTTGGAGTCATACTGTTCACATTGTGTTTCAAATAAATGAAAAAATTAATTATACACATTCCAAATTTCTCATGGATCATTTTCATAAAATATTAAAACAATTGGAATGAATTTTATTGGTTTTGAGTACTCCATGTTTATATTTTACAAAAAATTTATTTTATACTCAAAAATGTACCTTGATTTATATAGTTGGCCTCATGTGCGGTTTTGACATTAGACTAATTCATAAACATAAAAAATGAATTATGAAATGTTTTCCCAAATTATCAAGACAATCTTAGTGTTTTTTCTATGTTACCACTGAGTGTCTTTTTTGTGTGTTATAGTGTCAATTTTAAACTACGTCTATACACGTGGAGTAATATTGGCCACACCGTACATTGGATTGAGGCTTCGCTGATCGCTACATGTCACAAAATTCCTATGTATCCTTCTTTTAATGTAAAATTTATTTCTAAATGTGTTTTCTCTATTTTATATATGCCCTGTCGGTTTTTTAATAAAATTTCCTTTTAACTAGAAAGAAGCATAGTGGCTCTTTTCTTATGTGACTATTGTTGTGTCTACCTTTAAACAATTGTTATCAAACAAAATCATTTTATTATTCTCATTGTATTTTATTTCCCAACAATTTTATTGTTTTCAATAAAGTACTTCTTATCCTCCTCCACCTCGGTATCTATATTAGTCTTCACCTTGGCCTTCTCCTACACATCGCTCTCTAAATCAGACTCTACTCCCGCCATTTCCTCTACCTCTACCACCACCATTGACTCCACCTCTACCTCTTCTTCTACAGTTTTGCAATAATTTTATTTTTTATAGGTCATCACTTATAAAAAAATTTATTTAATCATTTTTTATCCACCCGGAGAAAGAAATCAAAAATAATATATAATCATGGTGCAATTAATTCTTCACTCTTCAAATATCCATCTAATGTCATTACTCATACTATAATAAAAAAATAACAATAAATAATATAAATTTGTTATCAGCATACATTATGAAAAAACTACAATGCCCAATCATCTATAAAAAAATTATTTCTTCTTTTGCATATCAAAATTTTGGGAAATCAATATTGTACTGAAAAATATGGAAAAATATATTATCAAATATATTAAATGAAATTGTAATTACCAATGTATATTACCTACTGGGGGATCCTGGTATTTTAATTATTTATGATTTATCTCATAAATTTGGGAACATAATACCCACAATTGATTACATTATATTTTTTTAGAGACTGCAGAAACCATGAAAAAAAAATAATTTTCATTGAAATGATTTGATAGTTAAATATTTATATATATGCCACAATTTATTTAACTCTTTAGTAATCCACATGATTTATCTTCTCTGACACCAACTTCATTCCATGATCAATACTATATTGAGAAACCGCCCTATCTGAACAAAATTCTCATCAAAACACATACCTAATATATATTTTTAAATTTAACTATAAAATGTTAATTGTATTGTATTAAATATACACAATACACATCATTTATGGTCTATTGGATGGAAACCCATTCATTGAATAATGAAAATAAATATTCGAGGAGTCTATGTTGAATCCTATTAGTATGCAGTGCTTCCAAAAATTGAAATTATGTAATGTAAAAATTAAACATATATTTTTTTGATTAGATCATGGAGTTTTACATTTCATTACAGGTATCAAAAAGATTATTTCATCTGATTCTTTTTTATTTTACACAGTGACAAAAAACTATCTTTTTTAATTATAGAAACACATTTATGGAAAAGTGAGAAACCTATGGTCACTCACATGGTAATGAAAAACCATGGGTCAGAGTTAAAACCTATAAATAATACACATACATACATTCATAACCTTCATGTTCTCTCTCAGAGTCACACATTGAATCCTCTAATACGATAACATATTGACGGCTAATGGAATGATAACACATCCTACCGAGCTTTCCTACCACCTCCGGTCTGCCAATGACCACAAGGGAAACACCCAGGTTGAACAACACCCTTTCCATCCTCTTAATTTTTTCCTTCCTTTTTGTATGATTGTAACCTCTATGAAGATCAAAATAGTTTTTGGTGATGACATGGTCATCCAATTATGCTTTAACACCCATGGCACCAATCATCCCCACCTCTGATGTGGAGTGGGTAATAATAATAGTTACCACATGGTACCGAGATGAACCGACAACAATATTACTAGAACGATCGATCATGGGGGAACACTGCGGAACTAGGTCACACACGGTAGGGTTCACCACAACACCATAGACAACATTATCATAAGAAGGGCTGAAACACCCTGGAGCCACAATAATGATTCCCTTACCCTTTATGTCAAACCACTGCTCAGGTGTCTTTTAAAAAAATGGAGGTGCATGGATGAATAACATGGTAGACTCGATGGGGAGGATTTGTCAGCAGTTGCGGTGACCAGACCCCACTGGACGCCCGGGGCGGATTCATGACCACCCGGTGAAGATCATGGACTTATCTAAACATTAGAATGATTACTTCCACCAGAATCCATTGGTTCGTTTGGAGCATGGGTATCTGCTACTGATCCCTTGTGACCTCTCCTCACACATTGAGAGAATAAATAAGCATAATTACCTTGACCACAAAAAAATGAACAAAAACAAAAGGTTTATTCATAATGAATATGTTTCCATAAACCAAACTCACCTTCAAACTAGTGATGAAGGCGATTTGGTAGGTTTACTCTGACGACCATGCACATGAAAAATCATCATCAAAATAATTTAATGCTTAAATTATGGTGATCGAGAGCCCCCACAATGTCCCAAAATTGAAGAACGCATGTCGAGTTGATGAAAATTGCAATCAAATCTAGTGATGGTCGATCAATACTAAATCTGACCACAGAATTCCGGCAGTGGAATGCTACAACATCCTAAAACATTGCTATGGACAAACAAATTAATGGAGATAAATTGATGTAAGAAGAATCCTTTTGTGACACCTAGATCTAGGGTACCGTTGAAAGACGTGGAGAATCATAAACATTTGTAGGATGAGGCCTCCACAAATCCAAATTGAAAGATAGAAGATTATTTTTTGGCCTGACCCCACAGGAGTTGAGTGCTTCATCTCCTTCAACTGGATCTGGTGAAGCCCTTGACCGCTCTATAGTGTTCTGTACCCCATCCCTCTCTTCGCCCCAGTCTGCGTCATGCTTTCCATTATCATCCCTGTATATAGTGGTTATATAATTTCTTCCACAAAATATGAATATTTATTAACATTGTTAAACATATTTCCTTCAATATTTAAATAAACATATTATGAATATGTACCTTATGTATGTATTCACAAGTAAGACACCATGTAACATCCTGGTTCTGCAAGTCACTGAATGGTGCCTCATACTCGGTTGGTCTCATGGCCTCAATCACATTTCCCAGAAATCTTAAGGATGAGGACTAGCAACAAGGGTGTTGGGTGTGATAGTGGGGTGACTATTACCTCTTTATAAGAGTAACACAATGGAAATAAATAGTAAATATTAGTGAATGCAGTAATACCATACAAAAGAAGTAAATAGTGGAAGATTAATAGTACAAACAACTACAGTGTATATAAATGAATTATGCATGCCAAAAGTGTCTATAAAATTATCCAAACAAGTCCTAATGCTATAAATACAATAATTAAAATAATATAAAAAAAGTAAACACCAACATCATCTTAAGCCTCATCTTGGTCCCATTATCTCTAGCTCTACCACAACAATGTACCTAAAAAAGAAGAGAACTTGAACTTATCTATACCTGTAACCATATAATCTATTTGAGTCCAAAATCATGACCCAAACATGGTGAAAGACGAATCCCATTAGATAATCACCAAAAGAATTATGCCTAACTGTTTGTGAATATATATTGCTGGAAATATGCGATATGAAGCAATAAACTAAAAATTAAAAAAAAGTAAACTATCTTAATAAAATTTAATTTCATTCATTTAAATTTTTTATTTATTCAAACTATTAAATAATGAATTTTTGGGATTTAGAGAATGATTAAAATCCCCTATGAAAATGAAAAACATATGTCTTAGAAGACTATCTAACAATATAGTAAGACCGAGTCCATACATGTTCATTTTCATTGTAACATCACATGGGAATTCAAACATTTAAAAAAACCCTCTTTGAAAGCACGCACAATCTAACCCTATTGGTTTTACATAGCACTAACAATTTAAAAATGGCCACCTGGGCATCTCTCGCGGTCAATACCACTAGTCCACATGAAGCCAAAAATTTATTCATGGCCACAATGTAGCTATCACCATAAATAACCCCTAGTTAAACATAGTATAAATACTCATAAACGACCTCTGGGTAGATCTCATAGTCAATACCCCTAGGGTAATAATCTACACCAAGGATTTCACGGTCCTATGAATATAAATGTGGATTCACCCAAAATATTCATGGTCTATGGCTCTCATGGTCCTATGAGGATCATCACTCATAAAATATTAATTAAGGTATCTACAAGAAATTCAAAATATTACATGGATAAACCTTAATAAAAGCATAAAAATAGGCATCACATATTACAAATCAGCACCACCCTAAACAACTCCTGACATGGAAACACGTTATGCTTCTTAGGCATCCAAGGCCAAACAGAAAATAACAGTCAAACAAGGAAACACCCCCATGGGGTGTCCCATAGTCTAGGATATACAGTGCTATGAATAGGAAAATAACCTCAATCAAACAACCATACTATATTAGGTATTAAACAGGTTCAAAATCCAGAATACTCAATTCCCTAAACATGGGTAGTCGACACATTAGTCATATATAATTCAAGACAATCATAGAAAGGAACAACCCACCAACCTCAATGTTGTATGATGAATAATAATGAAAGTTAACACTTGAATCTGGATATAATGACATAGATATACAAAAATGAAAAAAAATGTTCAACCTTGAATAAATCATGAGATGAGGGGAATCAGGATGGGAGGCTCTAGAGAAGGAGAGAACTCACTGGTGGGAATCCAACACACCAGATAGCATGCCAATCAGATATTGAAAAAGGAATGGGAGGAGCTCAACGATCTTCGGTCGTACGTCACTATCTTTTACAAGAAACATGAAGAAGATGTTTATTCTAATGATGACACAAGACCGTAGTCCTATTATTGAAATAAAAATTACAGTACCTGATTTTTTATTTTAATGTTTATATCGTGTACTAGCGTCAACCGACTCTAGATTATGGTAACCTTCCAGGTCACCCACATTTCAACGTACACATTCCTTACATGGACATCACATGGCTACACATGGAAATCGGGTACACAGTGTGTAATAAATAGTACACGGCATGCACATAGAAAATTTTTCAATTCCTTATTTTTCCTTAAATACATCCCAAAATAAATATCCATACCTAAAATGTAGATCAGGCTTCTTAAAAACCTTCCCCCTTAAAGAAATTCGGCACCAAATTTACCATCCAATTATGACAAAAAATAAACTTCAAACAACTCTTGCCACTATGACCAAACGTCAAAATTCCTTTCCCATGTCTCATATTGTAGTCACTCATGCTTCTAGAGAACATGTACTTGAGGAACATACCGACCATGGAAAACATTCATTCTTCAATCCACAATCTGAATACAGTTCTCTTCCAAGGATGCATCCACCTCCAACTCAACCACCAATGGTTGAAAAGCATGAGACGGGTCCGAAAATTAACATTGTAGCGGATAAGAATTAATGAAATCGGGAATATCCTAGTACCTATGAGGAAACTAAAACCAATAGGAAACTGGCCCGACTATCTCCAAAACCTCAAACGGCCCGAAGTATCTCAGTGAAATCATTCCATGTCTCTTAATCCTTGTGTTTCCTAACTTCTCTATGACACGTATGAAAACCTAATCTGTAACCTTAAACTCTAGAGGTAATCTCCGTCAATCAGCATAATATTTATACTATGAATGTGTAGAATCCATCATCTTCCAAATAAAAAAACACATACATAGTAGTCTCTTGGAATGGATGAGCTACCAATATAGCCTCCTCTCCTACCTTTATCCATTATAAGGGTGATTAGGATGAACTACCATACAACTCCTCATAATCTGTCATCTGAATCATCACCTGAAATATTTTATTGTAGAGAAAATCCAATAGGGGTTTTTGTTACTCCCGTGAACCCCCAAAATATTGGTTGCATGCTCTTAAAATGTATTCCAAAACTTGAGTCATGCGGTCAGACTTGACATCTTTAGGTGGATGTTAAGCGGTATTTAAAAGTACCTTTGTACCTAAATCCCTTTGTAGTTCCTACCAGAATCGAGAAGTAAAATAGGAATCCTTTTATTAAATGATAGTGTGAGGAACCCCATGTAAATCTTCAACATCTCGGATATACAACCTTCCAATATCATCAACACTGATGGTTTCATTAATCAGCAAGAATGTTGAATCCTTCAGAAGTTTGTCAATAACAACCCAAACCGCATCACTACCATGTGGCATTCCTGGTAAACCGGTCATGAAATCCATCATGACATCATTCCAATTCCACTCGGGAATGGGTTACTACAGTAAAATCCCTTCTGTTCACTGATTCATATCCTTCACATTCTGACAAGTAGAACATATTACAACAAAACCCGCTACATCCTTCTTCATACCTGGACACCAATACTAATGGTGTAGATCTTGAAACATCTTGTTGACACCAGGATGAACTGCACATGCCAAGGCATGAAAATCATGAAAAATATCCTCATGTATGTCTGTTGACACCCTGCACACTCATGATACCACAATACCTCACCCTCACCTATGGTCCATCCTGTAGTAGGGTACTCACCTAATACACTATCTCATAGGTCTAGGCCTTCAGAATATTATAGCTTCCTCATTTGCACATGGTCCCAACGAGTAGAGGTAATTGCTATATAAGAATTAAAAGTCTAACCCTGTCTATTGTGAATCCCCAAATTCATCATAGAGAACATAGACATAATCTACAACTCATTTTTGGCCTGCTTAACTACCTATAACTGAGTTATTCTGCTCAATGCATAATCCACTGCGTTTCCTTTCCCTGGTGTATAGGAAAGCTGAAAATCAAAATACTATATGTACTCAACCAACCTTGTCTTTAGAAAATTTATATCACTCTATGTATAGATATTCTTGTGACATAGTGGGTTTTTGAGACAACAAAATGCTCTCCCAAAAGATAATGTCTCCAATATCGTAATGCATGAAAAACTGCATACATCTCGATATCATGCATCAGGTAATTCCTCTCATGTGGCCTCAACTGCCATGACCCATACGCAATGACTCCTTCGCCCTTCATTTTCACTACTCCAAGCACGATACCTAATGCATCATAGTAAATGGTTTAAATCATTCTCGGCTCTAGAAAAACAAGTAATTGTGCTTATGTCAATCTATACATCAACTCCTAAACGGATGAATAATAAGAATCTATCCAAAAGTACTTTGCACCATTCTTAGTCAGATCCATCAGTGGTGTTGCTAATCATGATATGTTCTGTATAAATGAAATGTAGTAACCAGCAAGCCCTAGAAAACTACATACCTAAAAGTCATTATTCAGCAGCTCCCCGGAAACTATTACACTAACATTTTATAGCTGTATTGATAATCCTGTCTCTAAGATAACATTTCCCATGAGTTGAATCAGGTGCCTCAAAAAGTGGAATTTTTATATCTTATCATATAACAGATTCTCTCTTAGTGTACTCAATATGATCACAATATGGGTGGCTTGGTTGTGTCAAGTGTGAGAGTACACCAATATATCACCCATGAAGACTAAAACAATAGAATACAAGTAAGGGTAGAACACTCGGTTCTTCAGTACCTTAAAATTTTTCCGCACATTCATGAGACCGAATGACAGAACCAAATACTCTTATAGACCATAGCTGCTCTGAAAGGCTGAAAAAGGTATATCTGATGTCCTACCACCCAACTGAGGATAAATGGATCTCAATTCAATCATGGAGAATGATTGGGATCCTCGATGTTTTTCAAAGAGATAATCAAACCTCAACACGGGATATTGGTTCTTGACCGTAAACTAGTCCACCTTTCGATAATCCACACCAATTCTGAGGGTACAATCTTACTTCTATCAAAAAGAATAGGCAAACCCCGAGGAAAAGTATTTGGTCTGATGAAACTCTTTTTCTAAAACACATCTAACTGCTTCATGAAATTTTGTATCTCTGATGTATCCTTACTATAAGGAGGAATGTACAGTAGTGCTACTCCTTAAACTAGTTCAATAGAAAAATCTACCCCTCGCTCGGGTAGAAAACCTAAAAACTCATCTGGAATGAAATCATTGAATCAATCCACCAGTAAAAGAAATCCCATCTGTAAACACCCCAGGTCATCTAAATATAAACTATAAATTTGTGGTGTAATTCATACCAAACCATGATGCTCAGATCGCTCTCTGGTCGCCTAGATATCTCATTCTACCTTTTATAGAAAACACCAACTCTGTGGGGATGTGAAAATCACCATACGGTGATTGTTGTCAAAAAAGGACTCAAATAAAACCAACCAGTTTATTTCGAGAATGACATTGAATCATGTAATCTCTAAGACATGGAAGTCCCACAAAAAGTGACATGCACTACCCTCAAGAAGGCACTCCTTGCACAAACATACACTAGTTTTTCAAATCCCCAATGGAGTGTCTAGCGTCATAATATCCTCAGAAATAAAGATACAGAGCCCAAGGATCGCCATAACAAAAACTTATATGAAACTATGGGAATACCATAAATAAAAAATAGAATAATCTAAAATTGGGGAAACTAGAATCATACATCTAACTATATAGAATCCGGGATGCTAATCCTTTTGCTTCTCATCCACTACAAAAGTCTTACCTATACTACGGCATAGTGATCCAGCCAGACCTCACTGAGATAATCTGCATTGTTGTCACTAAAATCATGTAGCATGACTACCATATCGATGATATCCTCCTTATCCAGAATTACGAGACAATCTCCAGTTCTCTGACTAAAGAGAAACTGGTGGTCCTATTCCTGAGTGTGGAGCCATATCATATCCCCTCTCACTAGATAATGGTGAGAGAGAAAAACCCATGGTAAGATATATTTCCACATGATCATCAATACAATACGTATCATGGGCCTTGAGGTCTCATGTACCCACTCTTCCCACATTGGCAGCACCTCACCTGGATACCTATAGATATATCTCTGCTTCTAGAATCGCCATGTGAATGCTCCGCACATTGCTTCATACGTTCAATCGAGAGAGTACTTGACCTAGATGTTGAACTTCCCTAGATCACAATACCCAACTCCCTCAGATTGTCCTCGGTAAATAGTGTCATGTTCATTATAGCCATCACCAAAGTCAGCATGAAGAAATTCACCTATTATCAGATGTCATACCTGATACCATCATCTAATCACCTGGACAAAGATAACATCGCACCTCCCAATGTATGTGGGAATCACTAATGATATGTGAAATGAGATTTCAAATCCATTATCGAAAAATCCCCATCCTCCAAATACATGAACTCTAGAACTCAGTTTTCAATCCACATCTTGGGGTAGAAGTGGTTATAGAAGGTCCTCTGAAATACTTCCCCATCCATATCCTGATAATTTACCTCATGTATGTAAAACCCCCACCATTTCCCGGTGGAATCAAAAACAATATAAGCTGCATCCTTTACTCTCCTCTTAAAATGTTTCTCCAGATGATCAATGATGGAATGTATGTCCTCTAACCTTGACTCTTCAACCTATGGTCCTCCATCCCCAAAAAATGTGGGAGGATGTTACTACTAGAAAACTCTCTTTAGTTCTGACATAGACAATGTTGGATGCGATTCCCCCTAGTAAGAATGCATCATCCCTATGAAGCCTTCATGGAAATGTGAATCATCACCAACATCTAGTATAAATACTAGTGGTAAGACAAGAAGAATATGAGGATTCATTGGTAGTCCTCGATCTACCCTTTCTGGTGTATGATCGTTGCCCTGTATATGGCATAATACTTGAGGATGTCTAGGCAGCATGACTCTATATGGCCATGCACACACCTCAGTTCAAGATTATTAATGACTAGAACATATATGGGAAATAAATAACCAGAGAATAAAAACATTCATGTTTTAAAAAATTGGGTTACAATGCATGAATAACTCCCACACAGTGTGTTCACATAAACTTTTAACATTATGTGTACCTCGGCCAAACCTAGTCATGTAACACCCATCTCACACAGTGTGTTTCTCATGAGACACGACATGTAATTAGAATTTTTTTCCTACCCAACATCATCATCACAACTAATCCACATGGGCTCTGCATACGTAACACTACACGGTCTGTTCCCCCTAGATAGAGAATGTACTGAATAAGTTCAAAAATCACATGTCATTAGTCACACAATCATATAAATGGTCAACTCTAGAATGATTTTTCATGATGGGAACGAGGTGTACCATCCGAAATTCATCCACCTGTGTCGTTAGTCACTCGCCCGGATACTTGGTACCATTAGCATGGCGTGTACTATCTAAAAAAAAAATTCTAACCAAACTTTTATCAACCCCGTGTATCTTCTCACACAGTCAGTCACATGGTTAAATACTACATGTTGTGTACATAGAGTACATGACATGTACTTAAGAAAATTTGTTTCTTCTAGAACAGAAGAACATATGGCATGTGTTCATAACACAAAATTCCATTTTGTTTAGGTTTATGAATAGTAATCCTTTGAAACACATATAGAACCCTTAAATACTAATTCTTTTCCATGGCATAGAAAATTCAAACCCCTGAGATCCCATAATCCCTTAAAATTAATGTCTGGCATCCTTATTCACATCATAACTTGACAAAATGCAATTAAAGATCAAACAGAATCACCAATGTTCTGATCAACGAGGTCCCAAAACACCTCAGGGATCAATATTTGGCATCTGTTCAAATGAAACATTACAATTTCTAATAACCTATCATAATAGAATGTATAATATCATGAAATATATCACAACAACATGCATATCTATTATATCATCTATTAGAATAACATGAAATCAGTAATGCCTCATAAATGGCATGAAATGAATGCATGACATGGGATTTTTAGGAATTGATAATATGATGCAAGGGATGGAATACCCTTATATCATTGGGTAACAATAGAAATAGATTAACAATGATATAAATCATAACATAACAAAATCAGTGTATCACCCAAGGGTGATATCAAATAAACTGAAACAATTACAGTACCATAAAAATTGCAATATTCAAGGTAACATAGATTTTCCCTATACACAGGCTAGATACCCCCATGCATAGTTTATTAACAACTAGAATTTCATTGTTTTCCCAATATATGGTATCAAAATAGTAAGAAAAAAAATAACTTACCTTTGATACTACTTTGTAACGTCCTGGTTCCTGGTGCCACCGAAAGTTCCCCATACCCGGCTGGTCACATGGACTCTAGTGCATTTTCGTGAGCTCCAAAGGTAGTCGACTAGCAGCTTGGGCCCTGGCTGTGAAATTGGGAAACTATTACCTCAATAGAAGTGTAACACAAAGTAAATAAATAGTAAATAGTTACTGAAGCAGTAATACCATACAACATAAGTAAATATCGGGAGATGAATAATAAAAACAAATGCAACATATATAAAACATGATTCATGTCACAAGTGTCTAGTTAATCATCCAAAAAATTCACAAATCTAAAAATACAATATTGAAACCAATGTAAAAAAATAGTTAAATCCAATAGCATTACAAGCCCCATCATGGCCACATGCTCCCCAAAGTCACAACAATCATGTACCTGATGAGGCTGGGTTCTTGCCCTTATCAATACCTGCAACAATATAGTTAGTTTTGGTCCAAAATCATGATCCAAACAGGGTGTTATATGACTCATAGTAGGAAACCACCTAAAGATATGTGCTTAAATATCCATTAATATATACAGTAGGGAATATGTCAAATAATGAAATGAACTAGGAAGTACTCAAAATTAAACAATCCCAGAGTTTCCAATTCCATTCATTTACATTTGTTAATTATTCAAACTGTTGAATAATTAATTCTTGAGATATAGACTATTCTCTTTATCCACTTTGATATAGAAAAACAGATGTCTCTACAGACCATATGAAAATATTGTATGAAAAAGTCTCGGATTGTGATTTGTCTTGGAAACTCATCACAAACATTCAAACACTAAAAAAACATTTCTGGAAAGCTCTCACGGTCTAACCCCTTTGGATTTACATTGATCTAAAAATTTAAAAAACACCACCTGTGTAGCCCTCATGGTCAATACCTCGAGGTCCACATGGGACCAAAAATTTATTCACATCCTCTTGGTAGATCCCACATTCAATACCCACCGGTCCAATGTAGTATAAACCTTCTTAAACGAAATCCAGTTATCTCTCTTGGTCAATACATCTAGGTTCAAAATCTACACCAAGTAACTCACGGTCCTATGTAAATAAACAAGGAAACCCCCTCATTTTTCATGGCCCAAGGCTCTCATGGTTTTTGGTTGATCATCATCCATATAACATTCATTAATGGATCTACATGAAATTAAAACTATTACATGGCTTAGAATTAATCAAATAATAAAAATAGCCATCTGATATAATCAATCAACTCCATCCTAAAAACATCATGGCATGAAAACACTTTATTATACAAAGGAATCTTTGGAAAAATGTCCAATAAGAGTCAAAAAAGTAAACACGCACATGTGGTGTTCCAAAATCATGGGTATACAATCTTATGAATTGGAAAAAACCATCAATCAAACAATCATACCATAGCAGTTATTAAACAATGTCGAAATACAAAACATAGAATACTCCAAAAATGGATAGTCGATAGTTTGGGAAAATATAATTCCAGATGATCATATAATTCCAAAAAACACCTACCTCAATGTTGTATGATGAACTCTATTGAACATCATCCCTTGAATTAGCCAACAACGACATAGATCTACAAAAATGTCAAAAATGTTCCACCTTGAATAACTCCTGAGAGGAGAAGAGTTTGGAATAGAGGGTCAAGGGAAAGAGATAAATCATTGGTGGGAAACCAATGCACCCAGCGGTGTCTCAATCAGAGCTTGGATGGAGGAGCTTGAGGAGATCAATGATCTTCAGTCATACGTCACTATCCTGTACAAGACACATGAAGATGAAGTTCAATCTGAATATGAGATGTGACCCCAGTCCGATTAATGAAATAAAAATGAAAATTACTTACCATGTTCATTTAATGTACACACCATGTACCAGCCTCAATCGGCTCCTTCTTAAGGTGGTCTTCTTGGTCACCCACATGACCATGTACTCGGTCGTTGCACATCTGGTACACGGATACATGTAGAAATCAGGTACACAGCTTGTATTCAAGAGTATATGGCGTGCACATATAAAATTTCCAAATTCTTCCTTTTTCTAAAAAACTACTAGAAATAATGATCTATACCTGAAATGAAGATCAGAGTTCTTACTCACCAATAAATTCATGGTTGAGTATCTCAGTTAGAGTCTCAAGACCAATTTTGCATGTTAAGGAATCTCTATATATGTTTTCTTCATATTCAATCGAAGACATTGTTTTATCATTAATTTTATTCTCTACATGACGTTGTAATGATAATAAATATTTCTCTGGAAATAACGGGGAGAAGTTTCTCTCATATGGACGTTTTGTTTTCTTGGTCGATTCACTATATTTTCATGATTTTACCATTTATTTATCTTGCAATTTATTTATCTATAATATCATACCTCAAATTAAACCTCTTATCCTCAACTGTTACATGTTTTTCATATTATTTTTTTAGAAAAATTACTTCATTTGTCATTATAATATTAGATGAACATGCTATGGAAACATTAATATCAGCTTCAGAAAGTCTATTATTTGGACCATCAAGTGGATTATGAAACTCAAAAGTTTTCTCATAAGCTACATCAATCCACTCTCACATGTGATCTTTTTGGGAGGGGATGATTGTGTAGCTGGTCTCCTAGGATATTATACAATGTACCCATCACAACATGGTAGTACATGGGGGATGATAAAAAAAAATAAAGTAGAACTGTACCCTATAGAATTTTCATAATATAAAATTATTTGAAGTTGTTTGATTCACATTTAGGAGAAAGAGAAATGAAAAAATTTATTTCCATTGATATGGTATGCTATTGGGGGGAATGAATAGTGTCAATTCCAGTTGGATCATTCATCTCATGTGCCGATATTTTTTCTACATCTAGTTCACATTGATCCATTCTTATACATTGGTCTGGATAAATTAACCGAAAAATAATATCTTATAGTGTGTATATTTGTGCAAGAGTTAAACTCACCATATTATAAAAATTCTCATGACGTTTTATCATCTCTAAATATGTTTGAGGAGATACTACAATGCCTAATCCTCTAAAGAGACTATATTGTTTAGGCTGCTTCAAAGCTATTGAAAGTCACTTTTCTTCTTGTATGACCATTGTTGAATCATGTGTTTATAACATATTAAAGAATATGGGAATTTTTATATTTATTTAATATTTTTATAAATCATAACTAATTACAATTATGACATACTTCATCATGTTTCAGATACTGATTTTGGGTTTTCACCATATAATATACCATTATTATTTACATGAGCCTTATTATATACCACATGATGTTGAATTAAAGGGGATTCAGATTTTGATACATCAATATGGATAAAAAAAATATGAAATATGTTGCTTCATATCAAATAATTAATATTCTATTATTGATTTAAAATAAATACCAAAATTTTCTCTAATAACTAGAAAGCGTAGCCAGAGGCAAGACCTCTGACCATTTATTAAAATAAAATAAAAGATCCGGAAACAAGAATCACAAACCCAGAACAACTATTACATATCCTCAAAATCACACCCATCACCACCTCTATGAAAATTAGATTCTTCCGCAGCCGCTAATTACCACTCCAAGCTTTCATAGTGCTTCAGAACATTAGTGTACATCTTTCTTAGGTTCAATCGCTATTGAGAGAGAAATTCAGAAGAAGATTGCATATTCCTGATAGTAGCTCTAGTAGACATTGGCATTTGCAAGTGGGAGTAGTCCTTCCTCATATTTCCTCGTAGAGAAGCAATCTTATTTTCCTGGGTCACTGATAGAATCTTATTCCCCCTTGGGAAATGTCATTGTATGAAGGCATGTCACCAAAATTTTCTTTATCCCTATCAGCAAGATCCACCCATTGTCCATGAATATGCATCTATTGATACTTCACTAACCAGTCCTATGGAAACAGACGATTCGTGTCAATCATATCCAAACAATGGGGGTACTCCACCACTTCATGATCTGCATTTATCCCCTGTTTACCTGCTGCAGCATCCTCTTGTGCTTCATTTTTCCTATTGTCAACACCATGAACTGGAGACGCCTCATCCAGAGTCACATTTCCTAACCCTTGAAATCAGCTACCCGTGGGAACAGTTATCAACACACCACTATCAGCATTACCCTGACCACTGTATTTGTCATCAAAGCCTCTGACACTCCCACAATTATATTAGCTTTAGCAGAACCTAGCACCTTTACTACAGGGGACCACATGTGATCTTTACCTGTAGCCAATGCACACCTCTTCTTTCCTTTACCCATTCCACCACTGCCACTCACCCTTCTATGAATATCGACACCATCATCAGTACAACTGATGCAAACACTTGTAAAAACAACCTTCTCCTGTAGAGCAGAGGCCTCTGGCTCCTGCTGAGGATCAACAATCATCAACTCACCATAAGGGCTTGCCACACCACCACCCGCAGCACCCCCAGGAACAATTTCGTTTGGATAATTCCCCAATTTCAGATCATGTCTAATCCTATTTAACAGAAAATAAACCATGAGATTTGAAGGAGACCCTGCAGATTTGTCCGCAGACAATGTATCCCGAAGACCGAAACTAGTATTCATTCCAGTGTCATCCACATCGTACCTCTTGTGCTCTGTCCTCATATTCAGTCCTAGTGGCCTCCTTCTTTTGATTCCAGAATGACATCTCAAGCATGGGTGTCCCAATATTTGGCAGTTTGAGTAGTAATCCAACCATGATTCATAAATAATAGCTTTCTTCCATCTAAATTCCTCCCCAATTGAGATCCAAACCCATTCCACCGGAGGTCGAGAAATATCCACCTCAACAAAGCATCTGGGATTGATCGGGTGACTCAAAGTAGACATATACACAACAGAACATAAGAAGTGACAAACCATGTTTCCAATAAAATGAATAATCGATGGGTTTTGAAAGGGTAAGGGGGGATGGGGAAAATATACCCAGATCGGAAGCGATGTAGGGTCACGGTTTATACGGAAGTCAATCATCCACCAAAAGAGGAAAAAATTGCACCCATTGAATTTCCGGGGAGTACTAGACCATGCACTAACCATATCTTCTTCGAAATTAAATCATATCATGAAATGATGATTATCAAGAAGACTGAAAACTACACGATCACGCAACTCCTATTTACCAATGGAAAACCAATCAAAATCATCCACTGATGGACTTTGTGGGTGGGGCATCATTTTCCCCTCAGTATACCAACCAAGTAACATTGTCAAAAGAGTCTATAAGTCATTTTAGGCAATTATAGCCACC
>CAUJRU010003235.1:0-53524 GCA_963277665.1 Viscum album
AATAGTGATAAATACACTTTTGAATTTAGATGGATTATTATTTTTGGATCTCTGAATAATGATTAATATCCTAGTGGCTGGTGCAAGTAGTTGATGAACTAGACATGGAAATTTTTTCGATGGTTTGGGGTTTTTGGTAAGAATTTCATATAAATTTAATGATTGAAATGAGTCTAAATGTATAATTATTAGTTCTTCCCATAACTTCTAATGTTTAGGTAAAAAATAATGTTGATGAATACATATATTATGGATCTGTCAAGTGTTCTTCATTAACTTGAATGCAGTGGTTTGGAACCATTCTGATCTTGTAATTTCAGGTACTATTAATGTTTTTATGGATTAGGTATGTCATTGTAGGAATTTTTACGATCATCAGGATTTATTTTTTTAGTAGGGAATCAATATTTTTCTTGAGGATGTGCTTGCTAAGTGTAGAACTGTGTAGTGAATGATGTGTGGAACATGGTTAGCGAGTTAGTGGACTACTAGTTTTGAGTTTTCAATAATAAATTACAATAGTTTTAAGCACCATAGTATTGGAATTATTATTGGAAATATATGTATTGTAATGGATTTACCCTAATTTTTTAATTAAAATGGTGTTAAATATCATGGGATACTGAAAGATATGGGTGAGTTGAGTGTCATCTTAGTGTTTTTAAACAAAATAATGAGATTATAGATTATCTTCTGGTGTTCATATATAGAGTTATTTAGAGGATTCTAGATGGAATTTTTGGAATGAGAATGACCATAAGGTGGTCATATGAATTTGGTGGTGGAATATAAAATAACTGTGGAATATGATGATCAATATAGATCTGGTGATATGATTCACATGCTTCTACAACATTATGATGATGGAGATCACTAGGGTGGGATTATTATAATGACCCAAATCATAATGGGTTGTAATTACTGTAGAATATTATTTTTTTTAAATTTGATGGTATAGTTTGATGTTTGATAATGAGAGTGAGGTTATGAGTGTTTGAAAATCCTATAACGGTGGTTGTGGATGGGGGTAAAGGATCAAGTGATGACCTAAGGATTTAATAGGATATCAGAATAGAAGTTAGGAACTAGGGACTACTGAAATGTGCAATATCAACCTATTCAATTCATAAAATTTTTATTAATGAAGTGTGATGAATTAATAAGGTATAATTAATGGATAAAATTGTGAAAATGTGGTCATAGAGAATATCCAAAAAAATTCAAAATTTAATGATATGGCATATTCCATGAATTTTGGCAATAATATAATTTTTAAATTTAAATTATGGGAACATAAGAATTATACACATACATGGGGAATAATATGAGTATCTTCTCCCACATATCATGTTTGAATCATGTTGTTCTAGGTGAAATTTAATGTCATCAAAAAATTAATCTTTATCCTCACTCATTCAATGTCCCCTCAACAATTAAAATTTCAAGAATTTCTATTTTAAGGTATACCAGTGAATCCACCAATGTATGATTAAATTGACCATTTTTTATTGGGATTTCAATCATCCTAAATCAAGGAGAAACATAGATGAGGTCTATACACAATCACATAATTTTTTATGAAGTTCCATTGCCTTGTGGATTTATTCTTCAGTTTATAATTAAATTTTGTTAAATTACTTTTTTTTGATATAATAAGTTATTTTCTTATCATAAGGTTTGGTGAATGTTATATAAATTCCAGGGGAGGATAGTTGTGGTAAAAAATATTTGGGGACACATGGTAATTATTTTGGAAAGTATTTCATTCTCCATGAAGTGTTAGTTTCAATAAAAATAATAAATAAATTAACATTTAGTTATAATCCATTAATTAGGAATGTTTGGTCCTACATATAAATGTTTGGAAATTGATAGAAGAAAAATATACATTTAAGGACCCAATCAATAATAATGGTATTTACATGGAATTGATGTGGATTCATTTGAGGTATGTGGTATTATGTTCTCAACCCTATAGTTTTATTCATAGTTTATTGGAATTTAATTTGAGGTTCCCCCTATGAGACAATGAACATAAATCCATTACCATATTAGGGAAAATTTTAATTTTTAATTAGTTAACTATGATTTTTTACTAATTAATGGAAATATTAAAAATGTAACAAAAAACTGTCAAGGGCCACACTAAACACTTCTTCACTTACTTGATATCATCTACAGATGGCTACAAATTAATGACTAATGGGTTCCTTATTTTACGTAGCCTCTCCATATGGTAAGGTTATGAATACCATGATACCCTGGTTTGATATTGATCTATTATTTGTGTTTTTATCCCATTAGATACGCATGAATAATTTTGATCCCATATATGTGTGTGTATTTGAAGCTATGAGAACTAGGTTTGATGATTAGTCCCAATAGTTTCATGTGTGTTTCTAGTGGGAACTACATTTTATTTTTTTATAATATATATTTTTTAGTGGCCATTACACATTATTGATATGATGTGATGTTAAATATATCATTCGGTATCTATATATTTTTTCTATGATGTTCCTCTATATTTTATATTTGATCATAATGGTTGAGAAATATTCATTATCCCCTAAGTGGGATTTGGTAGACAACATTTCAGTGTGTGGATAGGTCATACCTTCCATTGGGATGTTTTAAATGATTTTTTGGGTCATCAATTTTAATTGGGCCATGTAAAACATGAATGATGCATTCCATTTCTGGAATGAAGATGAATTAATTATGATCATGGTTTATATTATCCCAGGGGACACATAACCACTCATCAAATGGGTGTTATTGAAAATTTGTGAACATGTGGTTATATGTAAATATTTGGTAGTTTAAATACTTTATTTCTACATTATCATACCCCTATAACATGCACATACAATACATTTTACTATTTAAGTTATGGACTATTTTAGTAGTTCTCTATTGAGTTACACTCACTCCCTACAAGGGCATCCTGGGAACAGTGGTACCTGATTGGACAACACTTATTATAGGTATTGGTGGGGTTTATGGATGAGTTTAACATTTAAAAGGATAGATATATGAATCTAGAGACCAAGAAATTGTGATTTTTGGTGTTATATAGTATCTCTGTACTTTTTTAATTTCTATATTTTAGTACTGCTTTTTTTCGATGAAAAAATTGTGTCATGTGTTATGTTAAAACTTTTGTGTAATTTTTTAGGATTAATTAAAAAAATTATTGTTATATTAATATATGTCTTCTCTTTCTATGAATGATCACATATTTGGTCATTTATCCATTATCATACAACATTTTTGAAGTTATTTTCCTCCCATGAATTCGCATATATATTCACTACTATTGACAATCCATTGAAATATGGGGAATTAGGCCTGAAGTCATGAGGATTTCAAGTTTAAACCCAATGAATTAGTATAGAATGTTATAATAAATTCATTTCTTTTGTTGATAGATAAAATTTTTAAGGATTATACTCTTCAATCAGAGATTAAAAAGGGTTTCAAGGAAGTGATTTAGTTGATTTCCATAAAGGTATAATTTATGATGGGTTTCTAAAATTTTAACATGAAGATCCACAAATGAATAAAAATTAGTCATATTGTATGATTCATAATAGTATGAAACAATCTTAAATTGGTGAAACATTTTCATTAAATTCTAAAAGGCCATTCTTCTTAATTTTTAACTGACCAAGTATGATAGTATATCCATGGGATTATGTGGTTTATTGCATAAAAATCATGGAGTTCACATATAAATATCATTGTGTTTACTCCATATACAGAATTTACAACATAATTTAGGAAACTATTGTGATTGTGAGGAAATGTAAATTTCTAAATATACAATAACTATTTAACAACCCAATGGGTTTTTTTAAAGTAGTGCACTATGAAAATGGAGCATCATCTTGTCTAAGTCACGAATATAATCTATTTAGTTGGGAAATTATATATAGATTTAAATTTACATATCTATTATATAATAATTCTATCAAACTGGTTTTTGGGTGATAATTTATAGAAAACCAATTCCCAAAACCATACAGGACCATTTTTTTTATTATTCTTTTTCCAAAATGAGAACTGTATCCCCAGATGTTTAAGCTATGAAATCCAAACCTATAAAATAATTTTTTTTACAAAATCTATATAAAAATATTTTACTCATATGTTTTTATGGATCATTATTCTACCTATTTAACCATAACTAAATTAAAAATTTATATATTTCCAAAAGAATTAAGAAGATTAACCATAAATATAATATTTTAGATATAAATAAATAATGTTAAATAAATGGTTATTTTTGGAATTTCACGTATTTCTAATAGGTTCTCTATGAATTTACAATATGTATATTTTATTTAAAAAATATATGCATCCCAATAATTTTTTCCCAAAAAGACACTATAATCATGAACGCTAATAGCGGTACAATGGAGATCAATATAGACCATGAATAAATGAGTCTTATAAAATATTATGATATAATGAAACTCATTATTAATAATAAAAACCATATGAATTGATCACTATATTTGTTCCAATTAAATGGATGATAAAAAATTCTCCTAGTGGGTCTATTTTTTAAAATCATTTTCTAGAATTTTATTAATATTAATTGGAATGAAATATGTTAATAAATAATATAAAATGTCATCATACAATAAAATAAAAGTTTCTATATGATAAAATTTATCATTAAGAAAAATAAAATTTATGGTAATTAAAGGAGATGATTCAATTTTCTAGGATGCGTGGTTCTTATTGATAAGACTCACGACCATATTCTTTAATACATTTGTATCTCTAATTTCTATGATGGATTCTTGATGGAGGGAAAACCAATATTGAAAAGTTATTTGAATTTTTTTTTCTTATAGAGATAATGGACAGTGGTAATGTAATAATACACAATAAAATTGCTCATTAAATAGTATGAATTAAATTTTTATAACTATAATATATAATGAAATTTTTTTTCGTTTTTTTATTGTTTTAGAGGGTATGTTATGGTATATATGGGGAATATTCAAAAATATATGGATCTAAATTAACATGTAATGATAAGACTAACCTAAATATATAATTGGAAGTGTCACACATGACAAGAAATGGTACATCCATATATGTGGTTGGATTATTGGGGTGATTTGGGAATCCATTTCAATCTATAAAAATCATCCTAAATTTTTTTTTCAAATAAAAAAATAATTTTTATATTAATTAGAATTATGGGAGTTGAATCTTTCTAAACTTCAAAATAAATCAAAAAATGAACCAACATAACCTAATAAAACCCAAAAATCCCACACATTTCATGAGATTCACAAAGATGAAATAGACATAAAAATATCTTTTTCATCATGGTTACCATCGCCATATATTATATGTACAATTATTATGCCTTATCTGAAAATTAAATGGAATCTAATTTAATTTTGTACAAAAGTTTTTCAATAGAATGATGAAGAAAAACTCATTCCCTACTCAAAAAATTTTCTAAATAGGAAGAATATATACTAAATTCATCTATTAATATATCCATGAAATTATATAATTAAAATATGTTACAATGAATCACTAGATTCTTCCGGGTTAATTTAATTAAAAAAATGTTATCTACCAATAAAAAAAATTAGATATTGATGGTTTCTGTTTCCAAATAATACTTGGTAATATGGAATTATAAATATCTACAATACCGTTATAGGAATCAAATTTTGGTACATACTTCATAATCTCTCCAACAACTGGTCAATGAATAAAATTAATAATTGGTCTTTCGTAGAATAATGGTTCATTCTGAGAATTGCTATACAGACAAACCAACCACTATAAATAATAATAGGCACCAACAAATTATTTTCATGTTTTATTATTGTTATAAATATTTTCTTAAGAACAAGAAAACTAGACTGACTAATAATATATCAAATATTGGGAATTTTATTATGGAATAAATTATTTAGAAACCCTCTTTTTAATGACGTAATAGAGTTTTTTGTTTTGTTTAACTTGTTTCATCCTCACTAATTCTCACTTTCCAATTAATAATATATGATGTATTAAAAATGAAGTGTCAATACTTGGAATGTATGTATGTTCCTATCCATATATATGTTTGTACTCCCAAAAAAATTCACACAATCATAATTCATGTTTTCTAGGGAGTGAACTAGCATTGATTCTTGGTAAATTTCATCAGTTCCTTAAATATGAATATTATAAATTTTGATGGAGTAGTTTAAATTAAAATTATAAGTGATTTTTGAATGATTGAAAAGAATTAAAATGAGAGAGTTCCATGATATAATCAAGCATCACAATGGGAACATCCTTGGAGAAGAATAATATTTAAGGTGTTGAGAAGAATCATTAATGTTCATTCTGTCTTCAGTGTACTACAAATCATTAAATAATAAAAAATTATGAAATTTTTTATACCATTACATAATTTGATATATTAATAATGACATATCATGGATTTAAATAATTAAAATATAAAAAGGATAAATGTCGATAGAAGAGAAGTTTCATTTGGAAATGGGAATATATCAATTAAATTAATTAATGTAGAGGGATCATCTTTGAAGGGGTGATTATATTCACCAAGGAAATTGAAGTGGATAACGTTGTTAAAAAACCATATACATAATATATTTTTTTAGATTTATTATGCATTGATGTATTTTATGGATGATCTATCATATATAATTTGGTTATATACATTTATTGCATCATCAAAAAAATTTTGAACGACAAATTTAGTAGAAAAAATAAATATTTTCACACTCTTAATTAATTCTTATAGCATTCCATTTGGTTGTTTTGTACACTATTTAACTAGTTTAAGTACTATTCATATAGTCTATCTCCCCATCCAAAAAATAAAAGTATATATAGGTAGGAATCACATTTTCAGAGGCACCTAGATAAATAATTCATTCTAAAATGAAATAATACCTTATTATACATGCAATATAAAATGTTCCATGATTCATTAATTTTATAAGAATTTATGGTTGTCTCAACAATGAGTCATTCCTCCCCAGGACAACCTTTACTTTCTTAAAACACTCCATCAGTGTGTAGACATATCCTTTAAGAACATGAGGTTTAATAACCCGATCATTTATGAATAAAATTACCTTTATTATAATATCTTATGTATATAGAAATAACGTGTACATTTTGGGTTTAAATAACTATTTTGTATTATTACAGTTGATAGTAAAGCCGTTGAATACTGATCACCCAACTGATATAAATATATGGTTTTAACAAATCCATTCAACACTAATAGAGGAGAAGATGGCCTCATCCATTAGACTCGGGTCATACTAAGCTTATTTGTTGGATCTCAGAATGGACGTCGAATCACTGGTCTTTGATCTTGACCAAGTCCAATCTAAGATTCAACAAGTTATGTTTGAATAGAATCACCTACCAGGGAAGTTCAAGTTAATAGATATTACCACCCTGGTGAGGTTATCTGAGCCACCCCAATAGTTTTTCACCACCGAAACAATTACCCATAGATCTTATATGGGTGTTATAAGGGGTTACAAACAAAGTTATTAGTTATTTATTTTTTAATCCCTTTTTATATATAAATTCCTTATTCAATATGTTCCTTTATGATAATAGACTTTCTTCAAAAATAATGAAGTTGATAAATTTATTCCTTGGGAAAAAATGTTTCTGTTGTGAAATATATACATTATTATCTTAAAATATGGTTTTATTAATAATATTATAAAATAAATTCTTATAAATGATTATTATATTAGATATTTATCTATAAATGGTTAAGTAATCAGTTTGATAAGAGTTCTATTTTTTATATGATATAGAAAAAGTTTATTTTAAAGATTTAATAAATTTTGAAATAATTTATATTTTAATAAAATATTATTAAAAAATTAGTTTAATGAATAATAAATGAGTATATAATATCTATGAAGTCAAAATTAATATTTATTAAGGTTTAAAAATTATTTTTGTCAAAACCCATCAATTTTAGATAAATGTCAATTTTTATTTTACATGTAAAAATTTCAAATATATAGAAAATTATTTAGATAAAATTATTATTATTTTTTGAATCAGGGTGTCAAAATTAACTAATGGTTAATTTTTCATTATTTTCTTAAACAGTCAAAATTTTGGTTAAAAATTATATAACATAAAAATATATAGTATGTTTTATGACATCATAATCACCCCAAATGATGTAATAAATAATATAATGGATATTCTCAGACCAATATATTTTTTCCATTAAAATAATGTAATTTTATATTTGTTTTACTTATTTAACAAAAAATTTGTGAATCCTCCAAAATATATAATATATTTTATGATTTTAAATTCATTTCATTAATAATGTGTCTCACCTCTACAGAAGAAAGACTATAATATTAATATGTTCGGTCATTTTACATAATTTTTTTTCCCACTCTTATATATAAAAAATCTTTTCCAAATACCAGGGGTTGGTTTCAGGTTTTTAATTTTTTTATTCGCAGTTTCCAAAAAATAAATAATAAATAATTCCACCTCCTTTTCTAAATAAAACCACCCATGCTCCCAGTTTAACTCACTAAAATCCCTTGAATCATGTCTTGACAGGACTCCCCACTCCCTATATGCTTCCCAAGGTTATCCAATCTCCTAATAAGCTTCCCTCAAGCCTCTCCCATGCCTTTGGGATCACACATCAATGTAAGGGTTTCCTTCCATTGTCATTTTTATCCAAGTTTCCTTATATTATTACACATTATTATATTTATTTTCAAATGATGGGGTATGTTTTACCACCTCCCCCATTCTTCCCATATTATTTTTGTATGATGGTAGTTCTATTTCTCACTCATTAATCCCACACATGTGCACCTATTACCTTGTCGGTATTTCGTATGAGTTATTTTATTTTCCCTCTTTCTTCAATATTCTTTATTATGCTACACCACCTGTTTCCAATTTACATGTGGTGGGATATATATTTATATATATATGTCCTTATTCTACAATTTCATGTATATATTATGAGAAACCCCTTTCTCTATCATTAATAATTTTTATGAATTTTTCTGTCACGTTGTTAGGTTGCTAAAATTGCACTGTGATTTTCCAGGTCAAAATCATCGTTTAGTGAATTCCATTCCCATTTAACTATCAAGGGAATTAACCTTTATTAATATATTATTATTGATTATATAGTTTCATGTATGTATAAAAAATTACTTTATCGTTGAATAAATTGTGATGTTGAATGAATCCATGTTATGTTATCTATGTGGCACACTTAAGAGTGAGACTGAAATGATTATAAAAGATGTGTGCATTCGGTGTTGTTTAGTATCAAGATATTCCTTTTGAAATGAGGGTTTACACATCCTTATTCATGTTAAATTTGGGTTTACTTTTGATAATTCATGTGGAATGAGGGTTTAATCATTTTAATCCATAAGCGATTAGCCATGGATCATGCTAATTTCATGTTTTATTTTCACTCCATATTTCCATGTTTTGATAATCATGATATATCATACCTTTTATTCTTGTTTTTTATGTTCTCTATTGAAGTGTTTATTTAATTACATGTATTGTATTCTTCAATTTATGCCTTGTTTACACACATACTTGTCTTTATAGCTACCCTTTTCTTATGTATGTCCTCCGGATATCAAATGAAATGCTGAGTACAAAAGCAATTTGAGGTCATTTAAACAAATTATTCAATGAAGATGTTTTATTTTATGTCTTCATTTGTATTGTAATGTTCCAAATACCCGAGTACACTTGACCTATCAATAATCTAGGTTGTATTAAGTGCATGTTTATGTAATAAATATTGTTTAAATATGAAATTAAGAGAAGGGTTGTTATAGTTGGAATCAAAGGTTAAGTTTAGTTTTTATTGGGATGAGGATTAAAAAACCCTAGTTAAAAACATAGGGATTAAAATATGTATAATAAAACATCCCAAAATTTTGGTGAGTGTATAACGTGTGGTTTATTGAGAAAATATATCCTTTTCTAGATACGAACAAGTAGATGTGACGATGGTACATATGTATATTGTGGAAAAACCTGAAAACACCTCTTGAATTTAGACTCGAATGGGAACTAGTGCACGATAATGGACCTGTCTGCACCCTTGGTTTGACACTCTCGGAGGATATACTTTGGTAAATTCATAATTTTAGTATGATCCAATATTATGGTAGAAAAATATCCCATAAGAATATACATTACGAAATAGATCATGGATAACATAGATTGAAGCCTAGAAATTCATATATTATAGAGATAAATGTAATTTAAAAAATAACCATTTTTGTCATTGTATTCACCATTATATATTTAATAGTTTAAAATACATACCCCTAAATTTTGTATTATTAGAGAAAATGGATGATAATAGAACGACTTGGGAAAACAATTGATGTAATGATTAATGTGATGACTCTTTTAATGGGATTATCAATCTGATGGGAGTGGGAATCACAAAAATTTTCGTGATAATCTATTAGTTAATTCATGTTTTGAGTATATCTTCTCTATCCATCAATGTTCTGAAGAAGAGAGTAATTTTCTTGTCTTCTTATCGTATGGAGGTTGAAGCTGATCAATTATGGACATTGATCAAAAAGCGATGAATGAGGAAGAGATTGAGGTGTTAGAATGGAATTATTTCCAGAAAAAGGTTTTTGGTAAGTATTTTTCTCACACCCTCTGACTTAATATGGAAGGTATTTTACCTCATGAAAAAATATGATGAATCTATCTGAGATTACGAGGAAAATTTCACAAGGCCAACATGATACACCTTCTTCATTGTCCTTACCACTGAATCCATGGTTGGACACCTATTTGGTGGGATTAAACCTTGCCTATTGAATTTCTTAATGATCTTTGACATACACATCTACGATGAGATTATCTGATGTGCCCTCAATGTTGAGATGGAGATTAGTGAGTCTCTGGGATATCATGGGGATAAGAAGGGGAAAGTGAACATTAATTATGGTGCTGCAATGGAAAATTAAAACACTGATTTGAAATTCATGCATTCCACTTGCCAATGGTGTGGAAAAAATCACCCAAAAAATTTCATGAAGTTGTTGAGGAAGTGATTTAATTGTGAAAGAGAAGGTCACCTGGAAAAAAAAATTCTAATAGGAAAAACCTCTGTTGTGACAGAGGAGAGGAACTCTAATTTTGACCCTCAACGCATTGTTCATTTCTACAAATGCAAATAACCAAGGCACTTTTCAAACTAGTTCCCTAATCAAAGGGTTTTTGGAGGAAACTAAAAACATCTAAGGAATAAAGGATGTGCTTTTTTCTATCACTACTGCTGAAATGAAGCTTGACAATGAAGTGGTGATATGTTCACTTTTTATTCATTCAGAAATATAAAAACTAATTTTTTATTATATTTCTACACATTATTTTATGTCTTGAATGTTTAGTAGAACAATACAAACACCACCAAAAATTATGGAAGTAGATATGTTGTTGAGAATGGAAAATGAGGCAGTTATTGCATCCCACGAATATAACTCCTCTCCTATCGAAATTTTTTGGTTGAACTTCTCGAAAAATATTGTCATACTCTAACTACTATAATTTGATCCAATTTAAGGAATGGATTGGTTTTCCTTATACAGAGCCAACATTAATTTTTTTGAGAGGGAAATCACTCTCTATATGGTGAATTTACCCCCGATTCTATACAAACTATAGGAGGATAATGAATCTTTTTTAGAACCATCATCGCATGAATTTATATTAATTCCCTATGAGTATTCATATATTTCTTAGACTATTGATTTTAAGGATGGAGCCATCCTCAAAGGAATGCCTATTGTGAGAGAATTCAATGATGTGTTTCTTGATTAATTTCCTAGTCTTCCTCCAAGAAGAGATGTTGGATTATCAATTTATCTTATACCTGGGATAATTCCAATATTCAAGACTCCATATTGAATAGCTATTTTGGACCTTGAGGAGCTAAAGAATCAACTACTAGAGAATTTGGTTAAAGGGATTATAGGCCCAAGCTCTTCACCATGTGGTGTACCAGTCCTCTTCATAAAGAAGAGGGATGGGTTAATGCTCCTTTGCATTGATTATCATGATCTCAACAAAATCATGATGACGAACAAGTATACATTTCCATGAATTGAAGAATTGTTTGATCAGCTACATGGAGAACAATACTTCTCCAAGGGGGATCTAGAGTCGGGATATTTCCATGTAATGGTGAAGCATGAGGATATCCCCCAGACTGCTTTTCGTACAATGTACAATCACTATGAATTCTTAGTAATTTCTTTTGGACCTACTAATGTACCATCAATATTTATAGACATGATTAATAGAGTCTTAACAACTTTTCGACAAATTTTTGGTATTATTTATATAATATATTTTAATATACACCTAAAACAAGGAAGATAAGGAGGAGTGTCTAAGCACTAAACTAGAGACCTTTAGAATGGAGAATATATATGAAAAGTATAACATGTGTGAGTTCTGGTTGAAGGATGTATCATTTTTGGGTCTTATAATCACAAGTAATGGGATATATCTGGATCCCTCCAAGAAAAATGCAATTGAGGGATGAAAGAGGCCAACATCTATGATTGATATTCATAGCTTCATTGGGATAAATGGATATTATCTCAAATTTGTGATAAATTTTTCAGGATTACCAATCCGTATTACCATCATAACATGAAAGGGAGTCAGGTTTTCATGCAATGATTAATGTGAAGAAAGATTCAGGGAGTTGAAGAAGAGGCTTATCACTGAAAAATGTGATCACACTATCCATAGGTGGTGATACTTTAATAATATTCAGTGATGATTCAATGATGAGAATGAGCTATGTGTTGATGAAAAATGACATTCATTACCTATGCTTCATGGAAATTCAATGTTCATGAGTAGAACTATTCAACAATTGATCTGGAGTTGGCTGTAGTGATATTTTCTTTGAAAATTTGGTTACATTACCTCTTTGGGAAAAAAGTGTGAAATATATATGCATCAAAAAAACCTCAATTACATATTCATACAAAAGGATATGAATATGAACCAATTAATATGGTTAGATATTATTAATGACTATGAATACACAATTAACTACTATCCAGGGAAAGTGAATAATGTGGATGATGCTCTACGTATAAAGGATCCACAAACGCTTTCATTGATGAGAATTAAAAATGATCCAACATTTTTATATTTGATAAATATGGACATGGGAATTGAAAATAATAGAACATTGATAATCCTTCCATAAATTATTTATCAATTGTCTCTTATGTAAAGGTTAAAGGATGGTCAACATGATGATATGGGAATTCAGAAGAAAGTGGAAACTGTCAAAAATGGTAAGTCCTCAGAGTTCAATATTAATGAATATGTAATTATTATAATTGGGTCAAGAATATGTGTTCCATAAAATCATAATGTAATGAATGTACTTTTAGCTGATAAAGATAGTTACAATTTCTCAATTTAACTTGGAGACACAATGATGAATTAAGATATCAAAGAGAATTATTTTTGGAATAACATGAAGAAGAAGATTGCTGAGTATAAATCAATGTGCTTGGTATATCAGCAAGTGATGGATAATAGGTAAATTTATAAGGGGACGATTCAACCATTATCCACACCAACCTAGAAATGGGAAAACATCGCCATGGACATTGTCACCGGACCTCCGAAAACCTCCACTAGAAACAACGCAATCTAGATTGTTTTGGTTCATCTTACAAAGACTGCACACTTCATTGTAATTTGGGAGGATTTATCATTAGATATATAGGAAAGAATATACATCATAGAAGACGTAAGGATGTATGGTGTACCAATATCAATTATATTAGATCGAGATACAAGATTCCCCAATATTTTTTGGAAGAGTCTCCAACATGCTCTGAATACTGAGATGAAATTCAGTATGGATTGTGATCCTCAAAACGATTTCCAATCTCAGAAGACATTCCGAACACATGAGGACATGTTGAGAGAATCATCAGTAGAATTAAAAGAAGGTGGGTATCCACCTCTTCCTAAGTTTGAGTTCTCTTACAACAATAGTTTCCACTAAAGTATTAAAATGTATCCTTATAAATCCCTTTATGGGAAGAGGAGCAGAAAACCGGCATGTTCAGATTCTATTGGGAACCGAAATCATATATGTTCAGAAATGGTTGATTAAATGGTAGAGAAGGATAAGACTATCAAAAAAATTAATGATTCTTAGATTCAAAAAAATACCTCTGCTGACAATCATAAACAAGACATTGAGTTTGATGTTGGAGACATGGTATTCCTCCACAAATCACCACAGAAGTGTTTTATGAGATTTGGGAAGAAGGGAAATAAGTCGACGAAGGCACATCATTCCTTTTGAGATCATTTATTGAATTGGATTAGTGGAATATCAACTAGAACTTCCATTGAACCTGTCTCAAGTACATGATGTATTCTATGTATCAATCTTAAGGAAGTACATACCTGAATCATCACATTTAATCAATCTAGAGGTGGTACCATTTTGAATGATATATCATATGGGTAGAATATAATGAAGATCATAGATCATACATAGAAATTTCTACAAAATAAGACTATATCCCTCTTCAAAATATTTTGGATAGACCAAAATTTTGAAGAATAAAATGGGGAACTAGATGAAGTCATGAGGAAAAGTTACCCTTATTTGTTTTAGCGTGGGGAATGGAAATTTTTAGGGTGAAATTTCATAAGTGGGGAATGTTATTTTGACACGATCATTTATGAATAAAATTCCCATTCATTTAATGTCTTATGGAGATAGAAAACACATAATTTTTTTGTGATTAAATGACTGTTATATATCATTACCATTTTTTATATATCTGTTGAATAATGATCACACAACTAAATTAATTAAAAGGCTTTTACAAATCCTTTCAAGAAAGTCAAAGGAGAATATTTCCTCATCTAGTATACTTGGGCCATATAAAGCTCATTTTACAGTGCTATGAAAAGAGGTAGCTTAATTAGGATTCAATCATGACCAAGCACAAGCTGAGGTTAAAAAAGTTAATCTTGAACGTAATCACCTATGGGAGAAGTTTAAATTAATAGAGATTACCACTCGGGCGATGTAATCCAAAATTCCGCAAATGTATGTCACCACTACAAATATTACCCTTATGTTGTGTACAGGTGTTATATAAGGTGTTGAAACAATTTATTAGTTACTTTTTCTATACTACCTTTTTTATCAAAAAAAAAGTCATATTTCATCAATTATGTTATGAGAATAGTCTTTCATGAAAAACTAATGAATTTGATAAATTGATTCTTTGGGTAAAAATGTTTATTTGGAGAAATATATACATTATCATATTAAAATAATGTTTCATTAATAATATTATTAAAAAAATATTAAAAATGTTGATTATATTTGTTCCTTATTTGTAAATGACTTGGTAATTAATTTGATAGGAGTTAAATTTTTTGTATGATAAAACAAGAAGTATATTTTAAATGAATTCATTTTAACGAATTAATGACTTTTTTAAATAATTAATATTTTACTAAAACATTATCATCAAATTACTTTAATTAATAGTAAATTATTATATATTTTTTATGTAAAAAAATTTATTTTTTGTTAAGGTTTATATTTTTTTTCCAAACCCATCAATTTTTTATAAATGTTGAACATTATATTAAATGTAAAAATTCTCATATTTTGATAATTATTTAAATAAAATGAATATTATTTTTGGAATCAGGATGTCAAAATTATCCAATGGTGAATTTTTCATATTTTTGTGAGAAAGACTAATTTTTAGGTAATAATTAAATAATATATAAATATAATGTATGTTTTATGATATCATAATGACCAATAAATGATGTAATAAATAATATAATGGGTATTGTCGGTCTAATATAGTTTTTCCAATTAATATATTTTAATTTTAGTTCTGGTTTTTTTATTTTATAAAGCCTTTGTGAATCCTATGAAATGTATAATATATTTTATGGTATTAAATTAATTATATTTAATAATGTCACTCACATCCACATAAGAAAGGATAATATTTTATTAGGTATTGCAATTTAACTTATAAAATAGTGTTTTCCAATCCTATTTATATGTAACCATTGGAAAATATCATTGGTTGGTTTGTGGTTTTGAATATTTAAATCTGTAGTGTCAAAAACCTTAATAATAATGAAATCCACATCTTTCCAATATAACCCACCAATGCTTCCATTTTACTTCAATAAATCCCTTTAAGCACATACTAACTATTCTATCCACTCTCCATATTCCTTCAAAGGTGTCCCAATTTCCCAAGAAGCCTCTCTCTAGGTTCTCCCAATCATCTGGGTTCACAAGTCCAAGTAAGTGTTTCCTTTCTCATTTTTATCCAAGCTTCTATATATTGTTACACATTTTTATTTAAAATTACAAATGAGGGGTTATGTTGTTATCCCTAACCAATAATTCCCTTATTATTCTAGTATGATGGGACACTTCATTCTCTCCTATTAATCCAACCTTTTTAAACCCATTACCATGCAGCAATTTCGTAAGAGTTATTACATTTCTCCTCTTTCCCCAAGTATCATTATTGTGTTACACCTTTTATTTTCAAATTAATTGTCTTGGGAAACGTATCTATATAACCCCATATTTTATATATAATTTATATGTGATCATAATCCCTTTTCTCTCTCATAATATATTTTTATGAATTTTTATGTCACATCGTTAGGCTGCTGAAATTACATCGTGATTTTCCATGCCAAAACACCGTGTAGTGAATACGATGCCAATTTCTCTATAAAGGTTATTCAACTTTAAACACATATTCATATATATTATATAATTTCATGTATGTATTCCAAATTCCTTTATCAGGGAAGACATGATTATGTTCAATGAATCAATGTTATATGATATATATGGCACACTTTAGCATGATATTGAAATGATTATGAAGGTTGTGCCCTGATAGCACTCTAATGCATTGGGTAATGTTCAGTATCATGATATTCAATGTAAAATAAGGGTTTAATCCTGATAATTCAAGTTTAATGAGGGTTTAACCATGATAATTCATCTATAATGAGGGTTTACTCGTGCTAATCCATGTGTGATGAGCCTTCACTCATGCAAATATCATGTTGTATATTGTTGCCACATTTCCATGTTATGATAATCATTCAATATCATGCCTTTATTTTAATGATTATATTCTTCTCCATTTATATTTATGTTGCCTAACATATATTGTATTATTTATTTTATGACATGTTTAATTCCCTGCTGGGCTTTATAGCCCACCTTTTTTTATGTATGTCGTCGGGTTATCCCATGCAATGCTTTGTATGAAGAAATGTTGTGGTAATGTTAAATAATTTTTCAACAAAGATATTGTATTTTATGTCTTATGTTTTTATGTAATGTTCTTAATCCACAAATATACTATACCTCTCAATCTTGTAGGGTGTATTAAGTACATGTTTATGTAATAAATCTTGTTTAAATATGAAATAATGAGTAGGGTTTTTATATGAGGTCACACGAAATTTGTTTTTAGAACATCAATAAAATAAATTTTAAACAATTATTAATTGATTGTATAAATTATTTTTCTATTATTATATTAGTTTATTTTTAAATCCTTGGTTAGGATGATCATTAAAGGAATAGAAGAATAATTGTTAGGCTAGGTGTCTCAGGAAAATACAATATATTTACTTTAGTGGGACTTCTATCTAGATAAGGATTTATTCATTTCAATATTTATAGATGGATCGGAAAATATTTTTCTTATGATTTGATAAATTTTATAGAAGGATATTTGGATATTTTTATTAACCACTACAATGGGTGATGCAAATGAGATTTTCCTTATCCTTTGGGATGACTACAGAATGATAATGTAGTTTACATGCCCCATGACATTGGATTTCCACTAATAGGTTATGGAGTAATCCAAATATATGATTTAGTTATTATATGGTGTATTTTTTTAATTTTTTAAAATAATTGATAATATTTAGGGTTATTTTTTAATTCCCAAAAATTATAATGTAACAGCACTATATTCAATAACGTGCATGACACAGAACACAAAGTTCATAAGAGAATATAATGTCATGAGACTTTATAATACATATTACATTTTAAATAATATCATTGTAGGATATTTCATGAAATTCATGTGATACATAGTTAGCATGAATTTTTGACAATAATGAGTTTCTTCGATGACTTTCAATACCTGCAATGCTGAGATTTACTGAACAACAATATGTTATTAAAATAAAATTTTTCAATATAAATAGGCATAAAATATATATTAAATATGAAGTTAGGAATATTAATGAATAAAATTTGAAAATATATGGTATTCATAAATATAATATTAATTATTTGGTTACTAATAAATTTGAAATTAAAATATATACCAATTTAATATAAAAGAAATGTTTTTATGCTCTTAAATGAATTTTATCCTACTAAATTAAATTAATTACTATTAGTGAATTATATTAATGAAATATGTATATATATATTAAATGTTGAATAAAATATTATTTATATTCCTCAAATATATTTTATAAGCTTAAGATAAAAATAAAACCAATGTTACACATAAAAATCTATATTTTTACAAAGGCACTTTTGGACACCTTTTAATGGTCATGAAATCTTGTTGGCAATTTTTGAAAAATTAAAAAATATTATATATAGAAATATACATCTCTATTTTATGTTTAAACATCAAAATATTTTTTGGGTGAATTTTATTTATTTTTCAATGATGTTTTATTTTTTCATGAATTGAGAAAAAATAATTTATTTTAATATAAAACTAATTTTACATCTTATTTTTTATAAAGATAAATTATGATTGTAATTGGTTGTAATGATCAATTATATCCATTTTTCAATAATAAATGTTATTTATATCATTGGAATCGATTTCACAGTAAAATTAGATTTAAAAATTTCCTAGGATTTTGAAAATTTTACATTATAACCTGGCATTGTTGCCCTATCCGTAGGATTAAATTTAAATAAATTTCATACAATTATTTAATTAAAATTTCAAAAAACGGATTTCATATTTTAATTAATTGTAATTTTTAATTTATGATAATGAAACAATATATTCTAAATTTTTTTTGAAACTGATTAAATTTAATTACAATTCTTCAGAGAAAGATTAGTTTAACAAGGGACTAAACCATAAACATAATGCCCAATATTATATACTCACTTGTCCAAAAGACACTGGATATTCCTATTTAAACCCTATAATCCCTTGGTTATAATTTATTATATTATTAGATTCACATGACATGGAAAACATATAGGTGGAATTACCTATTCAAAATTTTACAATAATGTCACTCCCCCTCCACTACAATAAGGCACTAACCACTCCCACATACTCTAACCTTTAAAATCATTTTGGGTAACGGCCTAAAATGTTACAAATAAAATTCCCTTTTTGATTTATATAAATGTATTAGTGTTTATTATGGATATATAAAACACATTCACTCTTTCATTTTATTAAATAGTTTTTAAAAGAGAATTAATAATATTTATCATTGACAAAGTATCCTTTGAATATTTATCACATGATTATTATAAATATTGGGTTTTAATAAATCTAATTGTAACAGAAAAAGGAATTTATGTCCTAAAACAATATGAGTTTACCCTATAAATACCATTTATGATAGCACCTATGGGAGATAGCAACATTGGGATTTTATTCCCATGACCAAACCCAGCTGAGATCTAACAACGTAGGAATGGGGTAAAACATTTACAAGATAATTCAAGATCATCAAATCACAACCCAAACCATATTCATCAAACCACCCCATGAAATCACTAAAATCATGAACCTTACTCTTAGGGTATTCTCCAGTGTATAATATAGACATGTATCCTGACCCTACCTATATTTGAATGTATAATGTTTTTTATAGAATAATTAATATATTTCGATCCTACTATTGTGACTTCATAAATGTTTTTAATTGGATAAAATGATACACAAGTAGTTTTTTGGTTAATAATAAAATTCAAATAATGAATTTATTTTTATGATGTAATGGATTTTAAAATTAAATAATATTTTAATAAATTATTATTATTAAAAAAATTAATAAATACAAATGATCATAAAATTTTAATGTAATCAAATATTATTTTTATACTTGTGCATAACCTATTACTGTCCAAAAAACCCATCATTTATCAATAAATTATTATTATTATTTTAAAATATATAAATAAATATTTTTAATATAATTTATATGGAATGATTTATTTTTAAAAAAAATGTTGAAATTATCCATGGTGATTTTTTCATTATTTATGAGATTTTCGGATTTTCAGGTTAAAAAGAAATATTGTATAAATATATTGTGTGTATTATGACATCATAATGACCCAAAAATAATGTAAAAAATACTATAGAATTCATCAATGAAAAAATATATTTTCATATTTAAAATAATGGAATTTTAAGTACTTTTTTTGATTTTATAAAGCTAATATGAATCCTCCAAAACATTAAATATATTTTAAGGATTCAAAATCAATAATTTGTGTTTCTGAATCACCCCCACTTAAGAAAGGTTATTATTTTGTAAAATTCAGACCTTTACCATATAAAATACTGGAAAAATCCTATTTTTTAGAATCCATGGGATGAAACAATGTGTAGCTTTGGGGTTTTGGTTATTTTATTATATAGATTCCAAAACCTTGGTTTGGAAAATAAAAATGAAGTCCAACTCATTTCCTATATTAACCCACCAATGATCCCATTTCTATTAAATAAAAAGACTTGGATCATGTCATTAATCTTCTTTACCCTTTCTATATTCCTCCCAAGGTTCCCTCATTTTCTCAAGAAGCATATCCCATTCATTTTGAGTCACACACTAAAATAAGTGATCCTCACCTTTTCTTCATTATTCAAGTAACTTTATTATATTATGCCTTATATTCCAAAATTATTATTAATGGGAAATAGATTTTCATGTGCCTATTACTTCCCATTAGAGGTCCAAATAATTACTCACCCATTTCTCTCTCATCAACCCATTTTATGAGCATTTATGTGTCACCATTAAGATGTCAATATTTCACAATGATTTTTCATGCCAAAACAATTCTATTGTGAATACTATTCCCATTTCATATAAAAGGTGTTCACTTTTATGCCCATATAATTCGTTGAAAAGTTACATACATGTATCTATTTTAAACTCCTTTTTCTTGGAATAAAATATAGGGAATAATGAATCTATTTTTTATGATATATGTGGCATGCATAATCATGAGAATGAAAAGAATGTGATGGGTATGCCCAAAATTATATAGTGATCCAGTGCATTAGAAACTGTTTAATCTCATGAGACATCAATTTTAGAGAGGAAGTTAACCTGATTCCTTTTTGGTACTTTTTACATCATGATATCTTGGTAGTTAGGCTTGATATATGTTTATGATGCGATTCTTTAAGGTGATGACACATTTCACATGTTGTCTCTTTGATTATCATGCAATATCATGCTTTATTTTTCTAGTTTATTATTATAACACATTTTATTAAACATTTATATTCCAATTTTATAAAATTATTCACCTTATTTCATTTTATTCACTTACTGGGATTTATAGCCCACCCATTTCTGATCTAAGTCTCTAGGTTATCCTGTGCAGTTCTAAAATACATGAAATTTTAGAAGCTTGCTAAGGAAGTATTTAGTAATGTTGTTTAATCACATTTTCATTATGTTATGTTATATAAATAATTCCCAATGAAAGTATACATCTTGATATTTTAAGTTGTATTAATAGTAATCATATGTACTTAATCATGTATTAATGTGTAATAAAGAACAAGGTTATTATAGTTAGTATCAAAGGAAATGATTAGATATTTTTTGGATTATGATTAGAAAACTCTACATAAATCCTTAGAGATTATACTATGTATAAGAAATAAATTATCAATCATGGTACTAAAGAATTAAGTGGGTTATCATATAAACACATCCATGTTTGAATAGTATATGTTAATATGGTTCTGGAAAAGATGCACAAATGGGTAACAACATTGACAAGGTGTGTCGGGCCTAACTTGATATAACCTAGTACATTAAAACAGGTCTTACATCACACTTGGTTCGACACTCCCGTGGGGTGTTCTTTGGTACATTCTTAATTCCTTTACAAACCATTTTTATGGAAAAAAATTACCCATACTAGTATTTATTTTGAAATAGATCCTGAAAAACATTTATTAAGTCATATAATTTTAGACTCTAATGAAATAATTTTAATTATTAAGTAATATCATTAATTACAATGGATTTCCATTAATAAGTTTAATATTTTTTAAATAATCATCGCTTATTTTTCCTTATACAAGATAGTTTCTAGAAATATGAGAAATTTTGTAAACAATTAATGTGACGAGAAATGTGATGATAGCCTCAACGAGTGACCAACTAGAGGGAAGATGGAATCATAAACATTGTGAAGATACTCTCTCAGCTGACTCAGGTTTTTGAATAAAAACATAGATCAATAGGATCCCCTAGACCCCCCTAACAAATAAAAAGTTACAATTGAGCGATTTGTGTGATAATGGTCTCCGACATTGAATGGATCATTTAATCCCTCAATCATGGAACAATTAGATAATTAAATTGAAAATATCTTCTCCATCATTCAATTTTGCAAAATATTGATGTTTTCCCAGGATTTGTATCATATATAGAGAGAATCATATCAGTGGTTGACATTGATCAATAATACAAATCACGAGGAAGAGATCTATGCAATGTTGTGGAAGGAATTCCATGAATTTTTTTTGACACATATTTTCCATTAACTCTACATCATAAAATGGGATGAGATTTAATTTCCCACAAAAAAAGAAAAGAATATATCAAGGTGTATGAGGAGAATTTCAAAATAAATTCATGAAAAAACTTTGGTTGTGTCATTACACTAGAATGAATGGTTTTCCTATTATGTGGTGGTCTAAAACCTAGTCTTTGAAAATCCTTAGAAATCAATATTGACATTTGTATATGAGAAGAAATTGTCTGATGTACCCTAAAATTCTAAATTGTGATAGGTGAACCTGAGTGGTGTCATGTATCTATTAAGAAGAAAATTGATTTTAATTTTTTAGAATTAAGGACAAATATATGGGTTCCATGAAATTACAGCATCCTATATTTTAATAGTTCGGAAGTAAGCACCCTATAAATTTATAAGGGGCATGTGAAATTGCTTTAGGTGTAGGAATGAAGGGAACCTAGCGAAAGATTAACAATAAATAGAATCCTAGTAATACTATGTGGGAAAAGAATGCACTAGTCAATCCTCAATTAATTTTTCATTACATCAACTACAAGGAACCGTGGATCATTTGAAACCAATGAACTATGTCTTGGTTTTCAGGAGATAACCAATAACATCCATAGAATAAAGGGTGATATTTTTCCATCACAACCACTTTGGTGGATCCACAAAATGAATTGGGGATATGTTTCTTAGTTATTTCTTCAAGGAAAAAGAACACACTTTAGGATTATTTTTCGTGAATTTAATTTTACCACAAATGTTTAGTGGAACTATTCCAACACCACCACAAATACTATAATTATAGTTGATTGTGAAAATGGAAAATAGTGAAATTATTACATCCCAGGTATATTAATCATACCCTTTTCCCAATTTTTGCGATTAAAAACCGAAAATATATTTTCAAACTCTATTTTTGGGTATTTAATGCAATTGTGGTTTTGGATTGGCTTTCCTGATATAGATCCAAAATAAATTTCCATTATAAGGAAGTCACTCTCTGTATTTCAATTTTACCCCCTTATTCCATTCAATTGGAAGGAGGAAGGATATTTTTTAGAATGAATATACCATGAAAAGATATTATTTACATATGAGAATGATTATATTCCTAAAATTATTGAGTTTTAGGAAAAGTTCATCCTCGATGACATGTGCATTATGAGGAAATAAATTGATGCATCTCCCAAGGAATTTACTGGTCTTCCTACTAATCTGAGAGGATAATTTTTCAATCTCCCTTATACATTAAGAGTTACAAGTTTACATGAATTCATATATAATGGGGGTTTTAGATTTCAATGAGATGGAGAAACAACTATAGAAGAATCTAGATAAATGTTTCACAAGTCTAACTACTTCCTCAATGGGTGAACCGGTCCTTTCCACCAAGAAAATGGATGGTTCAATGCATCATTACATTGATTATCATGATCTCAACAAGATCAGGATAAAGAACAAGTTTCTTATTCAATGGATAAATGGAATTTTCATTGAGAAATGTGGAGTACAATAAATCTCCATGGGTTATATGCATTCAGTATATTGCAATGTTATGTTGGAGAAGGAGGAAATTGAAAAGACTAATTTTCATTTGTTGTATGGGAACTATTATTTCATTGAGATTCCATTCAAACTCACTAATTCCAAAATTTTCAATACGGTAATGATGAATAGAGTCTTTAGATATTACATCAACTAACTTGTGGTAGTCCTTATAGATGATATTCTAATATTCACCAAATCCATAAATGACCATGAGAAGCATTTTATCTTTGTACTAATGATTTTGTGAAAAGAGAATATTTATTAAATTTACAATAAATGTATGTTCTATTTTGAAGGATGTCACATTCAAGGGAATATCATCAATATCAACAGGATAATTATGAAGTCGTCAATGTCATATAAAAATTTTGGATGGATGAGTACAATAACTATGATATATAAACATAGATTTCTTGTTTTAGTTGAGAATTTTCATCGAACTGTGAGAAATTTATCCTGATTTTCAAACACTCATACCAAGATGACATAGAAGGGAGTCATGATTTATTGGAATCAAGAATGTGAAGATAGATTCAAGGAGTTGAAATGGAAATATTTTTTCCCTGATCTCGCACTACCTAAAATAAGAGAACTTTTCATAGTACTCAGTGATGATTTGATAAAGGTATTGAGTTGTGTGATAATTCAGATTGCAAATGTCTTTGCTTATGATTTATGAAAGTTGAATATTCAAAAATAGAACTACCCAACTCATGATCTATAGGTGGTTGTGGTGATTTACACATTAAAAAAATGCTAACATTATCTATTTGTGGATAAGAGTGAAATGAATATGGATAAAAAAGCATCAATTATATATTCACATAGGAAGAGATAAATATTTACCAATGAAGACGGTCAGTTTGGATTAAGTACTATGACTATTCAATTAACTACAATATATGGGGATTGAATAAGGTGAAAGTTTATCTAGGTATACAGGATCGTACAATTAAATATTTGATGAGAATTGATAAGGATATGATCTTCATATATTTAGAAGGTATGGACATGGGAATCATAAAGAATAGAACATCATGAACCCTTTCAGAAATTATTCATTGTATTTCACTTTTGATGATGATAAAGGATGATCAAATAAATGAATTGTGAATTTAGAAGAATGCAGAAACTATAATAAAAGGTAAAACCTTGATGTTATTTCTTAATGAATAAGGAGTTATGATATTTGGGTCACGGATATGTCTAAAATCCAATCCTGAGTTAATGAAACAGTTTTTGGATGATGTACATAGTTCTATATTTTCTATTCATCCTGGAATCACACAGGTGTGTCAAGATCATTGATAGAACTATTTGTGGGAAAATATGAATAAGGATTTCAAGGACTATAAATAATTATGTATTCATTGTCAAAAAGCGAAATTAAAAAAGCAAAAATACAAGGGGATGATGAAACCATTACCCATACATAAATTTTAATTTGAAGACATAACAAAAACAATGGGATGATAAAACCATTACAAACTTCATTGTGACTCAAGAGGACTTCCCAATAGATCCACATACTGGGATATACATCAGGGAAGTGGCAAGGCGACAAGGAGTACCACAATCAATTTTATTCGATTGAGATCTGATATTTACCAAAATGTTCTGAAAAACTCTCTGTCAAGATATTAATACTAGGATAAACTTCAACATTACTTATCACCCGTAAACTAATGGAAAAACTGAGTGAACTATCTAGAAACATAAGAACGTGTTGAGAGCATGCTCAATTCAATTCAATCAATATATTCAACTGGTCATGTTCACTTAAAAAAATAGTTTCTACTAGAGAATCCAAATTAATTCTTATGGTTCTCATTATGGGAATAGGTACTGAACACATGCATATTGAGATGAAGTTAGGGAAAAAATTCTAAGTCCTAGAATGGTCGATGAAATGATGGGAATGGATAATACCATTTACAACAACATTATGAATATTTTAAATTCAACTGATAAACTATGATGACAATCATCGATGAGACCTAGGGATCGATGTTTAAGACAATTTATTTATCACTATATCTCTTGGGAAGAAATTGATGATATTTGGGAATAAGGGAATGAGTACTACTAGATAAATCAGCTCCTTAGATATCTTTCCTCACATCATTGTAGTGTCCTTCTGACATTAACTCCCACCTATGTAATCCCATGTTTATGATATGTTCCATATATCCCTTACGAGAATATATATAACATACCCCTCACATGTACAAAGTATAGATGTGTTACTGTGGGAGAATGATATTTCTTATGATGATCAGCCAATAAAAATCATATATCATGGAGAAAATGTTCTATGGAATTAGATAATGCACTATCTCAAAGTGTTATGGAGAAACCACATCTTTGAATAAGCGATGTTGTAACCCGAGGAGTTGATGAAACAGAGTTACCCTCATCCATATTTTATGGGAAAAGAAAACATTGAGGGTGAAATATATTAAGCTGGTGGGGTATTGTAATGAACTAAAATATTATAAATAGTAATTCCTTTTTAGATATTTTAAAATCTATTATTATGTATTATGATTATAGAAAACAAATGAACTTTATTGGTTTCATTACATATTAATTAAATTAACATTAATAATCATTATCATTGATAAAATAACAATTGAATAGTGATCACATGATTAAAATAAATATAGTGTTTTAATAAATCAAATTAACACAGGGAAAGGAAGTGATGGACTCAACCTATAAGATCATACCCGATGAAAAAAATTATCTGTGATTCTATGGGATATAACGGCTATGGGATTTCCCTGGAGGAAGTCAAATGTCATATCCAACAAATTAAGCATGAACAGAAACATTTATTACATATGTTCAATATCATCATGATAATGACCAATACCATGGTTGTCGAACCACTCCAGTAAACTCTCACCATCATACACCTTACTCTTAGGATTTCATAGTGTATTAAAGGTGTATATATCAAGAACCGATAAATATAAGTTTATACATTATTATTTTATATAACAATGAATATATTATCATAAATGTTTTGTTACATTATAAGTTATTTTTATTTTGACATAATAAAAAACAAATAGTATTTTTGGTTAATATTCAAATTCAATTTATGAATCAATTTTGATTCATTATTTGATATTTACAATATTTTATATTAATATAAAATATTATTAATAATAAAAATATTAACCATAAATGATCTTGATATATTTCTGAAGTAAAATATAATTTTTTTTATTGTTTAGAAATAGTAATTTTCATGAAACCCGTAATTTATCAATAAATGATGATTGTTATTTTTGAAGATAAAATTCATAAATTCAGAATATTATTAAGATGAAGTTGAAATTAGTTTTGGAATAATAATGTAAAAATTTTCTAATGATGAGTTTTTCATAAATTTTTAGGACTATTGAATTTTATATTAGAAAATAAATAATGCATAAAACTATAATGTATATTATGACATTATAACGAACAAAACATGATGTAATAAATAAAATAAAATGTATCAAAGACCAAATAAATGTTTTACATTTATAATAATGTGATTTTATGTTTTATATGTGTCCTATAAATCTATTATGAATCCTCTATTAGTTATTAAATATTATAAGGATTTAAAATCATTTCTTTAATAGTATGACTAACTTCTACATATGTTAGCAGGTTATTTTATTAGCTCTAGAAAATTGCTTTATAAAATAATTAAAACCAATCCAATTTGGATTAAATTATGGGAAACGTCCATGTGAAGGTTTTTTTATATTATTATTTAGAGTCTAATACATTTTCTTGAGAAACATTTTTGAAATCCACACTCATTTCGTTTATAAACCCACACATTCTCCTATTTCTCATCACTAACCACCATTTTAGAATGTCCTCACTCGTTCCTCCCCTCTCTAGATTCATCATAGGGTTCCTTTATCTTCTAAAGAATCTCCTTCCAAGAATTTAGTATCACACACTCAGGTAAGAGATCCTAAACTTCTCTTCATTATTAAAGTTTATTTTTTATCGTATGCCTTATATTTCAAATTACAAATTTTGGTACATATATTCACATGTCCCTATCATAGAACATTTTGTTTTAAAATTATTATTGACAAAATATCTCTCATTAAAAATATTTATGAATTATTTGAGTCCTTGTTTTGTTGCTGAAATTTCACAAAGATTTTCCTTGCCAAATCAATTGTGTAGTGAATACCATACCTATTTCCTATCAAGGGTGTTAACCTAAGTAAAATTATTGTTATTTAAAATTTTAATTATATGTTTGTATTACAAACTCCTCTAAATTGAAAAAATATATGATAATGAATTAATGAAAATTTTATGACTTATGTCGCACATTTAATCTTTAGAATGAAATTGTTGTGATGGATGTTCCTATAATTATATAGCGCTCTGATGAATTGTATAATTTTTTTATCTCATGAGAAAGAATGTTGTAATAGGGATTGAACGTAGTTCCTTTATTAGAAAATATCAATATTTATTTTTTTTATTCTTGACCTATGTTTTTAATGTAGTGTTTTTTATCACGACATTTCCCATGTTGTATTTATGATTATCCTTATATACCATTTCTTATTGTTGAATTTTATTATTATAAAACCTTTAATTCTCCACTTATATGCCTATTGCCTATCATGTATCACCATATTCCATGTTAATTTCCTTAATGGGATTTATATCTCACCCATTTCATATGTATATCATAATGTTTTATTATATTATTTTAAAAGCCATGGAATTTTAGATTCATGTTATGGATGTTTTTTATAATTTTGTTATATGAAATGTTCAATATGATATTCTATGTACCCAATTCCAAAATATGATAGACTTATTGAAAACATGGTTTGAATTGTGTTTATATTAATATAATAAATAATGTAATAATGATTAATAAAGAGTTGGGTTGTTGTACATTGGATCACCAAAACACTAGGAAAATAATCTTCCAATATCCCTCCCATAATCATAGAATCCTCCATTTTCACATACATTCTTCAAAGGAAGTAATTTTGGGAAATCCAAATGATGTAACCCAATAAAGAGGTAAAATACCTCTCCAATTCCTTTTGAAATATTTTCATTATCCACCCCCACATATATTCTTATTATATAAATTCAGAAAAAAAAATTGTATTCTAAATATAATGAGATGTTGTTATATTATGTTTATAACTAAATTTACAAAAAAATTCCTCTAGTGGGTAGAAAACATACAATTAAGGTGTACTGCGAACTACTACCTCATGAAATTATGATTTTTCATTCTTCCATTACCTCTTATCATGGTGTGAATTATGATGGAAGAAATATATTTATAAGTCATATATGATATTTATAATGTATTTACTCAAATTTAATTTTTATTTGTAATATTAATTTATCATTATAATTTTGTTTCGTATGAATACATCATTTTTGGACATGTGGACTACGACCCCCTCAAAGTGATGTGACTCATTCAAACTATTCATGAAAGATGTGAAGGATGGAATTATTTAAAAAACGATATATATATGAAATAAATATGATACTATAATTATAATATAAATATTCATATTTATCATACACTTTTAATTTTTTTAAATATTGCAATGTAATGAAAGTAACATTCATTCGTACATACGCCCTACCGTCTCCATGAATAGTGATTTTTCCGATATTCAATTATTAAAGATTATTATAAATACATTTATGATTAATATATATATATATTACAATTAAATCTTGGTTTAATTTTTTTTGATGTAGAAACCATGAAATATGTAATAAGAATAACTAGTAAAGAAACAGAACACACTAAAAAGTAGAAAATTAACACTTGAAATGGTCAAAATAATATTTGATTACTAAAAAGTGGGTAATATGATATTTTAAAAAAGATAATATATGATATTTATAATATAATAATAATTATTCTATAATATAATAACATTCATTAAACCACTATACAGAATTTTAACACACATGAAAGGAAATTCAATGTAAGGAATTCTAGTCGCACTTTTCTTTCTCTGAGGTATACATAGTTAACCAAACTATCTTCTTTTTTGTGGTTTAACTAATACCATATTTGATATAATATATGAAGAATTATTTTATCTTACTTGTAATTTTCATTTCAATTTTAATTTCTTCTTCTATGGGGATTTGAAATAAAATTTACCAAGCCTTACAAAATTTCATAATCTGATTCCTTTTAATCGGGTTATATTACTTCTTCATTATTGTTAATATTATAATATTGTTTTTTAATATGTTTTTACTATATATTTTTGTAATTCCAATTCTATTATGTGGATTTAAATATGAAACACATAATATATTCATTTAATTAATCTTACATCAATTTTATGTTCTTTTATGGGTTTACTTCACAATCTCATTTTATATGATATAATTTATACTTAAATTTACATCATAGAGAAATTATTGAATAATATTTTAATAAATAGTATTATATTCATATAATATAGTCATTAATGTCACTTTTCTTGTAATAGTACAAATTTCCACACTTTGTTACTTAAAATGTTATAGAAATATTTTGACGAAAACCCAACTTCATTTCTCTCTTTAGTTAGAGAAACTATTTTCATCTAAATACCCTATTTTCTCAAAATGTACTCAAGATTATTTTTTATACAATTAAAATTCATTATTAGATATACTATTTGTTTTTTTACATTATAAATTTTTTCAATAAAGTGTTATTGTTATTTTTTTAATAATTAACTTTTTTACCATATATATCGTCCAAAAAGAATGTATCCTTAAATTCTATGAAATATACAGATTTAACTTCCATAATTTCAATGGAGATTAATTTTCATGTTTTAAAAGTTTAAAGTTTAATATTAAATGTTTTCAAAAGTTATTTTCAATTTAATTGACATTCAAAATTATTTTTACAAATCAATAGGATATCAACCTCAAGAATTTTTTCAAAAGTTATTTTTATAATATTTTTATTTGTTAATGAAAAAACACATATTTTACCTCTAACTGAGATATTTTGTATCAAAACTATCCATATTATTAATTTGTTTAGTTTTTTTCTAGTTTTTTTTCAAGTATTATATTGTCTTTTACTTCCATGTTTCATTTTGTAGTTCCCTTGAAATATTCAATTTTGTTTGATCATTGGAAATAAAATTTCTCCTAACTATTAATTTCATTTATGATGTATAATCTGATTTCATAAATCATATTCCATTTCTATATATGATTTTTATGTTTACAGTTATTTGATTAACTCAGGAAATATTGATAAATACATATCTTTTACACAATACAAATACATCTTGGTAAGGAACATTGTCTTTGAATTAATTAAATTATTTGATATGTAAAGAACAATTTGGACATGAAATACACTAGATGGGAACATATTAATGAAATAACTATGGGTTGGGGACCATGTAATGTAATCCACACAATGAATTGGTAGTCTCATTAGATGAAATTTGATATTGAAACCCCCTTTGAGGTTGTTTCCTAGAAAAATATATGGGATTATACACATTGACATAAACCATATTGTGAGGCACCTTAATGGTAGTAGATTATGTTTCAGATATGTGATTTCCAATAAATAATAATTTCCTTAATTATGATATATATGATTTTCACTATGAAACAATATATGGATTCATTTCATTCTAATTTTATTGATTAAATTGAATGTTTTTATTTTTCTTACATTTATTTTTTGATTATTCTTTATATAGTTATTTTGAATGGAATTTTTTTTCTGTTATTTAACTTAGCATATTTTTTAAAAACATTATTCTCTTTTTATTCAATACATGGTATGTGTATTGAGTAATTACTTTTCTATATTGATTATTCTAATTGATTCATTATGTCTTAGAATGTGCATTTCCCTCACTGAGCATGTGAGCTCAATCTAATTTATTTCCTTTCTCTAGGAATCCCCAAAGTGTACTATGAAGGAAATGAATAATAATCTAGATGTAAATAATATATTATAAAATAATGAAAAAAACTACATTGTAATACTTGTATTCATTTTTAAATCAAGACACATTTATATATCTATATTACCAAGACTATTAAACTGTTCGATCCATTGGGATATGGATTTCATGTATCTTATGCAATTGTAATGGTCAAAAGCACTTATTTCAAGATTTCTGGACTCGGGTTACTAAATTCGGTATAAGATAATGTTTTGTAGAATATTTTACAACTATTTTTTGCAAAAAATATATTAGAGTCCAATCCCTAAGGTATAATTTGAGGATAAGTACAAAAGAACGTCGTAGAATTAGGGTGTGGTATAGATTTTGCGGTCTTCCTAAAAATGAATCCATATCTATATAATAAATGTGGCCATTGTTCTCAAAAATTAGTTTATATGTGTTACAACTCCAACAAGGTCTTTCATACCTAACTAGAGCACAACCGAGTACATGAAAATGTACCTTATTGCACCCCAAGTTTGACACTCCTGTGGGACACTATTACGAAAATTCACATTCCTTTAATAAAAAATTATGAATTACATGAATAGATAATTATAATGACTGATATAATAAAACATACATTACATTCATTGATGTTAATTCAAAATTGAAATATATTCATTACAACATAAAATAAATCCATGAAATGACCATATAGGTATAGTGTCATTAAAAACTAGGATACATAAACAAATGGTTCATAAAATAACTACATTGTACCCCCATATATTTATTTATATCTTGACTCCCTTTTGAAATATCATTTTTAAAACCATACTTCATGACCTGGGGAAAAGAAACATATGAACGAATGAGATAAAATTCTCATTAAGGGTGAACAAGTCAAATATCAATCATATCACAATCATAATACATAAGAACCTAACATTGTGAAATCTTATCGAATATATGGAAGATAATGATATCATGTCCTGGGATAAAATTTCCTACAAATTAATATTCAGAACACAAAATGTAAATTAATAATGCATGACTTTTTTGGCACACACATAAGCATATAAAATAATTTCATATTAGTCAAAGATCATTTCAAAACCATGATTGTAGACAAGTCCATTACTAAATCAGGTTTATTTGCAGTTCCATCCATGTCTATCACATGAGATATAAATCATTACCAAATGAATTGGAGGACGTTATAGGTCCCACCAATCTCATAATGAAATCATTCATCATTGCATTCACTATGAAATAAAATGGGTTTATTAATCATCATTCCATCATAACATATTCCATATTATATATTATTCTATAAATAATACAATTTTATCAAAGTAATAACATGGATAGAACCCTAACAATATTTATAGAGATTTATCTTATTTAGAAAATAATTTTAAATAAACACATTAACTTAATTCTTGAAGAAAATATGCTTTCTTCATCAAAAACAATTTAATTTCTCAAAATGGTATGAAATTGGAAAAAATATAGTTGAAAATAAGCTCAAAATTTAGTAAATGAATAATATTAGAAATAAGGTTCAATGAAGATATAAAAATCCATTTAGTCTATATAAGTTAAAAATACATTGTTGTTGTACTTCTTTCGGATAAGCAAAAAAGTACCTAATATAGAAAAACCCCAAAAGATTTCATTCATATCATTTAATAAAATTTTAAAAATTGGATAAATTGAATTAAACCAATTTTAATAGGATAAAAATAATATTATATATTATTGGAACATTGTATGTGGATGATAAATATACCCCAGTAAATATTTATGTAAAAACAATATCAAATATTAATGATATTGTGATATTATCCATTATATTTGGTATGATATCCTTTCTATGTATCTAAACCTCCTATATAATGATTTCAAAAGTGTTATAAACTTAGAATAGAATCATAATAATTTTTATTATATCATATATGATAATATTATCAACCATTTTGTAGTAACATTTCATTGTAACTTGTTATTTGGATATTAAATGTGTTATGTTAATATGCATGTTTTGTCAGATATGTTCACATTACATTTATTAGGTTATATTTATATCATTTATAGATTGTTTTAATATAATTTATAACAAAATTATTCATTCAAGTAACCTATATAATCATGGTTTATTGATTATTATATAGAATTATTTGTATCGCATCGTGGATACAGTTGGTTGTATGGACGCACGAGCGACAATATCATTCACTTAATGGTTAAATCATATGTAATTGGATTGTATATTAATTATAAAAAATAATTATCATGTTATATTCATTACTTAAATTCATTATATTGATTATTATACCTATCCAAACAATGTATGGTTTAATAACAAATTACACAACTATGTGGAGACGATAAATCATACGTACACACAGATGGTGATATTGTTATTAGTAGGATGGATAAAAGGAGGTATAAGGATGTCCCATAATTATAATAACATCTCATAAAGTATAACATACTATATTTATTTCATTATTATGGAAACAACAGAATAATATGAAGTATAAGAAGAAATAAATTTTGAAACAGGGGAAAAACATCTACCTCGGTTTCAAGTATCTTCTATTGATTTGCACTAAAAGATTCCATAGGATAGATTTATAAAAAATGTGTGGGATCTAGGAGGATTTTATATAATTTTGGAGAGTAAATGGGCATATATTTTCTGATAAAAATGGCATTAGAGGTGTGATTAAAACAGTAGAGTATGTGCCATTTTATAAGAGAGGGGAGGGGTATATTGGTAAAAACCAAAATTATTAAAATAAATTAATTTTTAAATTAAAAAATTTCTGGTGTGGATAATTTTGAAGATAATATGAAGTTGGTTCTAAATAACATCAACCAATAAACATTATACATGTTTTAATTTTATTTTAAACCTATTAACTTTGACTTATGATTATTTAATCTATAAAATTTTTATTATAGTAATTACATTATAAATATTTTACGGTTATTAATATTTATTTCTATCGTGTTAATTGAAAATAAATGCATAATTTATAAAATTTACTTCTTATAATTATCACTTTGTAATTTGGAAATATTTTTATTATTTTCAAATAATTTAATAAAATGTTATTTTTTTTAAATGTACACGGTGTCAATTTTGATAATATTAATTGATTTGATTTCAAGTATATTCCACACCGAATATAAATTTAAAGAAAAATATTTAACGTACTCTTTACATGTAATGGTAATCTAGAAATTTTTTTAGTTCATATTTTGTTTTTATTAATATTTTTTAAATTATTAATTTGATATTTCTATTAATAAAATAATTTCTGCATTAGTATTGTGTCATCCATAAAGATAATTATTTAATTTCTAAAAAATAATAAAAAAATCATATGATTTAGGTAATTATATTATAATTCAAAATACTAACTATATTTAATTTTATCTTTTTCTTATCTTGACATTAGAATTAAAATTCATATATAAAAATATATTGTGACGTTTTTTTGACATTGATTAATTTTACACCAACTAATTTCATTATCATGGGAAAGTGGCTATTAAGTTATTAAATTTTGAACCGTAGATGATAAAGTTATAACTTAGTCATACAAAATGAATTTGACCACTATTATGGTAATTTTATAACATTATTGTTACCTTTAAATAATAGATTTACATGTAAACACAGTAATAAAAAAATTACTAATGTTACCACTATTCATGTCCAAAAAAATAAAAGTAACCTATTGGAATAACTTGGACACAACGATACAAAATATGGAATCAATTTTTAAAAATTTAAAACACCAAATGTTCAGTAATTAAATTAATATTAATCCCACTGTCAGAAAGAGAGAACAAATTTTAAAAGCTAAATCATTATAAAAAATTGAATTCTTTTTATATCTTAATTACATTTAAAATTAGTGATAACAACATATATTATATCAAATGATATTAATATATTTTATTTAAACTATTAAACCATTCAATATTATAATTAACCATATAAATTATTTAGATGAAAAAGGCCTTTTCCATTTAATTTTTTTTGTATATTTACTATTCATCAAAACATGAAAGTAATAAGGAAATTATTAGAAATTCATCCAAAAGAAATTTTTATATCATCTTAAATAATAATATGTTTATGTTATTATATATAAATTAATAATGTGTCATAATATTATTTTAAAAGGTGTTTTCCATTCAATAGCGTTGTATTAACCATTTAAAAATATAGATTATTATAATTCAAATAGGTTTATTCATACCCTATGACAAAAATATCCATTTTATGAATATAAAAAATATTTTATAAATTATATAGTACATATATATAATTTATTTTATTAACAAAAGTATGTCACTAAAAAATTTAAATATCTAATTGATTAAAATTTTCCATAAATAATTGATAGCCATTGAATTCAAAATGATTTTTCATATGTTTGTTATACTTATTCCGGCTATCCAAATGGAAAGGCTATAATGGAAATTTTTTACTAATGGAATCTTGTGGTTCATTTAAACTCATGATTGCGTGAAAAAAAATATATTAATGAATAAAAATTATTTAAAGAAAATATTTCAAGAAATAATCAGGGTGTTACTTTCTTCCCCCCTTAAACTGAATTTTTCCCTCATAATTTTTCATTTAGAAACTAATAAATGAGGATACATCTCCATTTTTATATCCCCAATTTCCCATGATGATTTTTCAAATTTTTGTTTCTACTATAAAACATTAACCATGTGATGGGTCTTTTTTCGTAGAACTTTTTTGATAAGATCCAGAACCTCTATCAGTTTTTTTCATAAGAATGATAATGCTACAATAGTATGACTTTTAGGTTTAGTACATGTGATATTTCAGGTATGTACTTTGTCAATAGAGATATATAAAACACATCATGAACTTGAGAGAGATTGTTTGGAAGTAGGAATCAGAAAGAAACTTTCCCAACATGATCCAGAATTTCAAAAGGAATGATATTCCTCGGGAAAATCATTACCTTCATTCCAAATATCATTACTCTCTTCTAAAGAGATATTCATAGAAAATCCTTATCAAATGCTTACAAATCTAGGTCTTTTCTTAGGTTGTCAGTATAACTTTTTTGTTGAATCTAAGATGCTCTTATGTGTTGTTGAACAAATATACACTTTTCATCTATTTCAACTACAATATCATATACTAATAGATTTATTTCAATAACTTCATCTTAGAAAGTTATAGGTATACACTTATTACCATAGTGGCCTTTATAAGAAGTCATCTTAATACTATTGTGAATGATATTTATGTAATAAAATTTCACCATAGGTAGTTGTGGATCTGAACCACCATTAAAATATAAATAGAATGATCCCAATATGCCTTTCAGATATTGAATTGTCCCATCGGACTGGTTGTCTTTCTAATAATGATAAGTAGTGATGACACATAACTCATTATCTAGAGTATACTAAATACTTCTCCATAACCTTATGGTAAACCTCATATCCTGATCAGATATAATGGATAGTGGTACTTCATGAAATCTTACCACTTCTATTAAATATTTCTTGGCATGCTGATCTAGAGTGAAATCGTATCTAATAGCAATGATGTGTGCCGACATCATTAGGAATAGAAAAATAATCCAAATAGAGTTATTTACTATAGATGATTGGGGAAGTCCTACAAAAAATTCTATAATGATTTTTTTTTCTGATTTCCATTATACTATGGGTAATGGTTGTAACATCTCGTTGGACTTCTGTCTCTCATCCTTAACTTGCTGACAAACCAAGCATCAAGCAACATATTCAAAAACTTCTATTTTCATTCATTCCAACTAGAAATATTGTTTCAGGTCCTAGTATATCTTCATGCTGCGATGGTGAATATAGAATGAAGAACTATGAGCCTCATCCAATAGATCCTTCATTAATTCTAGTATGCGAGGATGTAATATCGATTCCTAAGACTTATTATTTTATCATAATTAAGGTTGAATTCATATCATTTCTCAGCTTATTTTGTATCTATACATATTTCTTCTATGCCAACATAATATTAACTTGTATAGATGGTTAAACATTAATTGGAGAAAGATAATTGTTCTCTCATTCCTTTAAAAAATCAGGATCGAACCATAGAAAATCCATAAATATTGGATATCATTGATCCTCATTATGGATATGCTTTCATGGTTTTGTTGACTCAAAAAATATTCTAACTTGTTCACTTTCCATAGGTGGTAATGTATTGAGCATCCATAATATTTAATCAACTACAAAGATCTACTTTGGAGAATATTCATCTCCTACTGTGTGAAAATATACATTTGACATTTATTTTCAGAATAAATATAACAACTTTCACCCTAATGTTAATTCCTCATTACCTTTAATGGAAATATTACCGCAGATAACTCCAAATCATGATTTGGGTAATTTTTATCATGGATATTCATCATCTGTGAGGTATAAGTTATATCCGTATCATTTTTCATGAGAGAACATCCTAGTCCTTTCTTGGATTCATCACTATAGATCACAAGACTTTCTCCACTATAAGGTACTGTGAGCATAGGTGCACTAGATAATCGTATTTTTAGCTCTTTGAAATTATATTTACATTCCTCTGTCCATAAGAACATAAATCCATTAAAAATCAACATGGTCAGTAAATTAGATAATCATGAGAAATATTTCAAAAAAACATCAATAATATCCAACCAAACCCATAAAATCTCATATCTTAATTACCATTTTTGGTCTTAGCTAAATTTAAAAATCTTCTATTTTTGATATATACACATACATGTCATCTCTTGAGATTATGTCAACCAAAAAAATGAAACATTTTGAAGACAAAATTCAAACATGTTAAATTTTTCATAAAGAATCTCCTTTCTAAGGGAATTAAGTACAATTCTCAAGTGGTCTTCTTGTTATTCCTTGCTCTTCAAATATAAAATAATATCATCTATAAAGACTACCAAAAACTAATCAAAATAATCTCTAAAGACTCTATTTGTGAGATCCATGATGATATCATGGGAATTAGTAAGAAAAAAATGAAATAACTATAAATTCATAGTTTCTGTACAGTATAAGAAATTTTTTACTTCACATATCCTCATTCATTACCCTTAATTGATTATATCCTAAATAAAGGCCAATCATGGAATGGTATTGATCACCATGTAGTTGGTCAAATAAGTTATCAATGTGTGGAAGAGGATATTTGTTCTTGATAATGATATTGTTAATTTCAATATAATCAATACAGAGTCTCATTGATATATCATTCTTCTTAACAAAAAGAAATGGTGCTCCATAAGGTGAAACAATTGTGTGTATGAATCCCCTATCAATATTATCTTTGAGTTGCTTCATCAATTACTTTAACATAATTGGTGCCATTATTTTAGGTGTCTTTCAAATAGGCATAGCACCCGGTACTAGTTCAACTAAAAACTCAACTACCTGATTTGGTAGAAGACCTGGAAATTACTCCAAAAAACATCATCAAAATCCCGTGAAATGGGTGCATACATAATTTTGAGTTTATCCCCAACCATTTGAGATAAATAACCTTAATTTATAGGAGGTGCGTTATATGCATCCTTTTCATTTTTAAAATCATTAGACATCTTTTTCCCCTAACATCAGCATTCAAATTCTATGTGACCATATTTTACAAAGTTAAACCATTTACTAGTCCCTTTAAGACAATTACATAGATGTTTCTTTCTACACTTTGATCTTAGTGGAAATTTAATTTTCTTTTTAGTGTGGTATTTATATTTTCCTTTCGATTCCATTTTTCTGTTCTTATCAGACCAATTTGACTAATGTGTTACTCCAATCTCCATCACCACATTGAAATCCCATTGAATGATTTCCTCATTGATATTAAAGTCCCTTATGGATAATGTCCTAAAATTACTTGGTTATATGATACTAAAGAAATAATCAATTTTACTCTTAGGTTGGATAATAATTCCTGGAGCATACCTTCCCAATCTTGTAAGATTTTCCTCATAGGTACCAATGTATTCACTATCCTTTTGCTTTAGTTCAAGGAAATCCTTTTCCATATTATTTATAATAATATAAACAATTTAAATATTGAAAAATAAATTCATGATCTCATCCCATTCCATTGACTAATTCTCATAAGTTTTCCTTGTATTCTTTATAATATTCCACAATTTATTAACTTCACCTTCTAAACGATATACTGCTAATATGAATTTATCGTGTTTAGAACATTGTATAACTAAAAATATCCTTTTAGTGGTATTGATAAATTATTTAGCTTGAAATATATCAGAAGACCCACTGAATTATGGTATTCACTACCTCTTGAATGGTTTAAATGAATGTTTCTCCCACATTTTCTTGTTTGGATTCCCATCAAGATTCATATCTTGAGAAATTTGTGTGATCATCGGTGCACTATTTTTAATTCCATCTCCCATAACATTTGGTTTTAGATGGGGAAAATCAATACTTTTCCCACCACATTCATCATTAATGTGGTTCCTTCAGGTTCCAACCATTGACTAAAACAAACAACTATAGTGTGAGAAACAGTAACAATAACCACAAACCAACATTATTAAAGAATAAAATTTCTATTTAAGACACTTTAGGTTTTATTACATGTTATTGATTTTAATTTCTAGAACACTATGATTGTAAACTATACTTAGATACATCATCAGGGTTCTTACTATAACATTCTCATCCTAGTTTTGAATGGTTACCTATACCATTCCTTTAATATAAACTATATTGACACATACTTTTTATACGTTGATGTTACATCAAAATTGATTTATATTTACTAAAATATATATTAAATCCCTGAAGATACTATATTGGTATAGTGTCTTTAGAAACAGGGAAACTTGTACAACTGATTTATAAAACATCTACATTGTCCCCCATTTATTTATTCATACCTATACTCTATTTTGACATATCATACATCATAACCTTATTCATGACTTAGGGAGAGGAAACATATAAAAGGGGGATCTCAAATTATTATTAAGGGTCAAAAAAGAAATATTCATCATATCATGGTCATAAGACATATGAACATAAAATTTGGAAATATTATCCTTCAAATGAAAGATCATGATATCATGTCATGGGATAAAAGATCATAAGAATTATTAAAAATAATCCCAAAAGTATTTTCATAAGGAATGAGGTTTTATTTTATTCAAATAAGCATAGAAAATAATTTCATATTATTCAGGGCTCATTTCAAAAACCATGATAGCAGAAAATTTCCATTACTAAACAATGATTACACGTCATTCCAGCTTGGCTGATCTCATGAGATATAAATCATTACATAATGCATTGGAGGGAGATATAGGTCCCACATATATCATAAATAATTCATTCTTACTTGTACCACAAAAATATAAATCATTCACCTTATCATAACCCATGATATAAAATTGGTTTATTAAACATCATTCTATCATAACATAATCCATAAATAAATATAATTCCACAATTAACACAATAAAATCATAGTAATAATAGGGATAGAATCATAACCCTGTTTAAAGAGTGTCGTCTTATATGGAAAGTAATTTTCATAAAATAGTCGAACTTATTTCTTAAGAAAATAACAATTCTTCTTGAAAAATGATTTCTTTTCTAAATATGGCCGACACTTTTAATAGAAAATAATTTTATTGACAATAAACGTGAAATAATTTCAAGGAAGAAACATTGAAATAATGTGTTATAAAGAAGTAAAAATTAGTTCATGCAAAATAAGTTAAAAAACATTTTCTTCATATATTTTCCAGAAAAATAAAAAAGTACCTCATATCGAAAAACACCAAATGATTCCTTTCGAATCATTTGATAAAAATTTACTAATAGATAAAATTGAATTTAATAAAAAAGTATGAATAAAAATAACATTACATATTATAGTAAATAAGGACGTTGATGATAAATATACCCCTGTAAATACTTGGGTATAAACAGTCACAAATAATAATGAGGCTGTGAAATTATCCCTTACCTTAGGTATAATATCCATCATATATATCTGAAACTCCATTATAATGATTTAAATAATCTTGTTAAAATATTACAAATTCCTAATAATATTTATTATATGATATGTATTGTATTATAATCCATTTGGTAGTAACATTTCATTTTCACTCATTATTCGTATATTACCTGTGTTATGTTCTTATGAACGTTTTTCCGATAAGAACATATTCCACTTCTTAGGATATAGTTATATAATTTTCTTTATTATATTAGTAAAATTTATATCATATTTAATAATTCCATTAACTTATATAATCTTGTTTTAATGAATATCATATATAATGAATCGCATCACATTGTGGAGAAGGTAGGTTTTACATACGCACGCCCGACGATATCATTAAATTAACAGTTAAATGGTATATAATTGGATGATATATTAATTAGAAAAAATAATTATCATATTATATTCCTTATTTTCATCCATTATACTCATTATTTTACTCATCCAAATTATTTATTATTGAATAAAAAATTACACCATGGTGTAGTGATGGTAAGCCGTACGTATACACGCATACTGATATTTTTATCCATATGATGGATAAAGGGAGATATACTGATGTTCTATAATTATAATAACATATAATAATGTTGATGATAGTGTGTTTATTTCGTTATTATTTAAAAAAACATAACAAGGGGTTGTAGAAGAAGAAATCAATTTTGAATGAGTTGAGAAAACAATTAACTCTTTTTTGACTATCTCCTTTTGATTTTCATAAAAGGCCTCCATAAGATGAATTTCTGCCCAATGTGTTCCCTATAAGATAATGTTAGGGATGTTGGGAGAGGAAATGGGTAGGTTTTTGATGAGTAAAATAGATTTATATATTGGATAGAAAGAGAAGGAGATATTCCCTTTTATAAGAGAGGGGAGAGGCACCTTTTAAAAAAACTAATAAAATCAATTAATTATTAAATACAAATAGTTCCACAGTATAATATTTTAAAGATAATATAATATTTTCTGAAATAACATTAATAAATATACATTATACATGTTTTTAGTTTATGTAAAACCGTATAATTGGATTTATCCTTATTTAATCTTTGTAATTTTAATTTTGGTAATAACATTCTAAATATTTAATCGTTGTTAGTATTTACTAATATGGTGTTAACTGGCCATAAATGGATATTTTATGAAATTTTATATCATATAATTATAAATTTATATCTTTTAAATATTTTTTATTCATTTTAAATAATTTAATAATATGTAATTTTTATAAAATAAAAATTGTGACAATTTTGAAAATATTTATTTCTTTGATTTTAGATAAAATCCACACATAATATAAATTTGAACGAAAATATTTAATACAAGCGTAAAATGTTATAGGAACCTATAAAATTAGTGTGTCACTATAATTAGTTAATATTTTATTTATTGTATTATTTTTAAATCATTTTATTTGATATTTCTATTAATAAAATAATTTATGTATCACTATTGTATCATCCTTAATGGTAATTATTTTATTTATAAATATTATAAGTAATATTATATGATGTAGCTATTTATTTTATATTTTTATATAATAACTATTTTTAATTTATCTCCTAAGTATACATATATTATAATTAATAAACTGATATAAAAAGAGAGTGTGACATTTTGTCACATTCATTGATTTTAATAAAGTTAATGTTATATTCTTATGCTGGTGGCCATTAATTTCTTCCATTTCATAAAATATATGATAAGATTCGAATTTATTCTTAAAATATGATTTTTATATGTGTTGAGGTAATTTTATAGTATTATTTTAACGATTAATTACCTGATATATCCTTAAACACGGTAAAACAATTTAATAAAGTTAATATTCATAATCATCAAAGAAATAAAAGTAACCTATTAAAATAATTTGGAACCAATGATTACAAATATTGAATAAATTTTTAATCATTTAAAACTAATAATTTTTTATAATTAAATTAAAATTAATCCCATTTTCAGAAAGAGAGAATGTGGTTTAAAAGATAAAACATTGGAAAAGATTAGTTTGTTTTTATATCTAAATTCAATGTTAAATTAATACTAATTATATACATTATATTTAAGGATAATAATATTTCATATTTATATTTTAATTAAATTACATATTATATTATAACCATATGAATTATTTCAATGAAAAATCATTTTTTATATAAAATTTAATGTACTTTTACTATTTATCTAAACATGAAAATTATTAGAAAAATATCAGAAATTCATCTAGAGTAAATTTTTAAATTCTATATCATAATAACATGTTTATTGTTTCACATAAGAATTATTAATGCCTCAAAATATTAATTTAAAAGGAGTTATCCATTCAAAATATTAAAATCAACCTTCTAAAAATGGTTTTTTACGTAAAATATGGTTTATTCATACCCTATGATTAAAATATCCATTATATAAATATCAAAATTATTTTATTAATTATATAAAAAACATATTTCTAAAAAACATCATAAAAATAATTAAGTAAAAAAAAAATATTATCTAATTGATATATATTATTCACAAATAAATGATATCCAATGAATTCATAATGCATTTTCATTAGATAGTTATATTTTTTCCTTATAACCTACAGACTAGGCTATAAAAATAATTTTAAAATAAGGAAATATCATGGTTTTTTAAACTCATGATTTCATTCAAAGAAAGAAACTGAAGAATAGAAATTGTTTAATGAACACATTTCATAAAAACATATCGGTATTATAAAGGACCTAGGATAAACATGAGGTTTCTTGGGTTGAAAATAATGTGTCCTAGATTAGATATCCTAATAATTATTATATGGTTTCCCAATAGGATCATTGATTCTCGCACTATGGTTTTTGGTTTAAAAATTCCCACTTCTAAATTTTAAACTCTAGGAAAAGAAAGGACTATTGTGGTAATATATAGATTAAGTATTAATGCATTGATGTTGTATGAAAAACCTTAGTTAATATTCAATTTAATGATGAAATTTCATGGTTTACCATCATATATATTTTTTAAAGTATATTAATAAGGATTTATAAAACGAAACAATTTATTATGGGTGATAACCAATCAAGTCCAGAAAGTCTATAAGACATGACCCATGAATGAAGGACAATAAGTGTTTCACACCTACCATAATCCAATTCATTATTCTGGTTAATGTGTAATTATTTTTAGTTCATCATTTTGGTGAATAATTCTTAATGGTTTTCATATAGTTTAAATTATAATATATAGAGATTAATTTAATAACTATATTGGATGGAGAATATTTAGTGATAAATTTAAATACATTTCACTCTTTTTTGGGCCCTACGATCACTTAAACTTGTATTTTATTTATTCAGGCATCAAAATTAATTTTTAGATATCCGTTTCATAAAACAATGGTTGAATTAGAATTTGATCTAAGGAGAAACAAAAAATTGAATTATTCATATGAAATTAAAATTTATAATATATGTATATTTTCTTCTATTATTATATAGTAATAAAATATGCAACATTAGAAAAATTATAAATTTTTTTTTTCCTAATACCTTAATTTTTCTTGAAGAGATACAATTCTAAAAAAAGGTCTTTTGGAATAGAAGTCCTAAACATAAAATTTATCATTCAATTATTTTTGTTGGATTAGAAAACTCTCTCCCCATAAATATTTACCCTATTAATCAATGTATGAATCTCATCATTCCATTAATGTTATCCTACTTATAGACCTAGTAAAATGTTAGTCCATGTGATCTTTGAAATTCAAAATCTCTATTTTTAGAAATTTTTTATAATCCCATATCATGATGTGGGATTTAAGAATATGAAATATAAAACACCATTTTCACAAGGTAATGTTTAAATTGCGAGAACACAATTCATTTAAAATCTCAAGAACGTGACAACTATTAATTCTAAAGTAAAAACTTCGTATTTGTTATTTTTTACGATATGAATCACCAAAAATATATGAAAATATAATTAAATAATAAATTGAAAAATATTTATTATTTTAAAAAAAATATGAATCTATGATAAATATTGACATTTACATTATATGGAGTTAGCATGTATCACATGTACAAATGAGTTTTCGTGATGACATATGTTATGCGCAAGATCATGTTTCACCGAAAATAAATATGTTATTAAAATAATTTTGATTTAATAAATTAATAATTGGACAATGTATTAAATTAGAGGTATGAATAGTATGAAATAAATTATTAATAAATATGTATTAAACCAATATAATATTAATTAACTGTTTACCAATTAATTAGGAATTAAAATTTAATCCTATGGAATATAAAGGAATTATTATTATTATTATTATTATGTTCCTAAAGTGGTTTCATTTTTCTAAATTAAATTAATTACTTTTATTAAATGATATTAATGAAATATATATATTATAAATTTAATAATATATTCCATATTCTCACATAATATATGAGATAAGAGTAATATAAAAAATAGACCCAAAAATTTTAGTAAAATGTTGTATTTTTATAAATGAACTTTTTTGGCCTTTTAATTGAGAACCTATTTTAAATCCATTTTTTGAAAAATTAAAAAATTATCTACGTAAATATTAACTTTTTATTTTAAATTAAAAATATATAAATTTGTAAGGAGTGATTTTTTGGTATTTTCTTTGATGTTTTATTTTTTTGATGAATAGTGAAAAATTATGAGTTATAATTCAAAACATCATTTCCCTCTAATTTATATATAAGGTTATATTATTTTTTAATTATTTATAATGTTAAAATATATAAACAAAATAAATTAATATAATTTAGTTCATTGGAATCAATTTCTCTTTGAAATTGGACATAAACACATCTCAAACATTTGACCATTATACTTTAAATACCTGCTTTGTCGTCCCGTCTGTGTGAATAAATTTAAATTAATTTTTTCTGCTTATGGAATTGGAATTTGGAAAACTGTATTTAATATTTTTATTTACAATGAATTATAATTTATAATGTGTTATGCTCTGTTTAAAAAAACTATTAGTGAAAGTGATAAAAAATAATTACAGCGATTAAGAGAACTCTTTTCTTAATATGGGCATAAACCTTAAAATTAAGAGGCCTAAATGGAAAAACAAATTCAAAAATATATTTTATTATATTATTTATACTTTATAAATCATTTTATATAATTTTTATATATTATTTTATCCATTTAAAAGGGATAAAATTGGTGGAATTTCATTTTCAAAAATTTATAAGAATGCCACTCCTCTTCTAAAAAAAATAAATATGTTCCTCTAACATCCTCATAGCTATAAAAGTAATTTGGATAACAAATTATTGTATGTAGAAAACTCCAAAAATTTGTCCAATAATACTATTATCCTATATCTATGAATAAATCCCTCTTAGGAAGCCCTATGTGAAAACCAATACGAGTAACCCAAAGAAGAGGATACATCCTTCCTCATGATCTTTTTTATTTACATTATCTAACCCCTATAATATTCTAATTTTATGATTAAATAAAAAATAATAAAAAATATACCTAAATTTTTTATTTCATGTTTTATAAGTACACTTACATAGACATCCATCTAATGGGTAATGAACATACATTTTATGTGTACGATTAACTACCACGTCACAAAATGATGATTGTTCATTCTTACATTACCACCTCTCATGGTGAACATTATGATGTAAATAGTGTTTTATATGTTATATATTATTTTGATAATATATTTATTATTCATTATCATATATATAACATGTAACCTTATGGTTTTAATTTTTTTTAAATATGATAACATCGTTTGTGGATGTGTGGACTACCACCTCCTCAAATCAATGTGATTCTTTAACACTATTCATGGAATGTATAAATGATAGTTTTATTAATAATATGAGGCTTATATGAAATAGATGTTATAATAAAATCATAATATACATATAAATATATATAATTTACATATCATTTATTTAAATACTGTAATAAAATGGAATTATCATTCACGTGTTTGTACTATCTATTGTCTCCATGAATAGAGCATTTCATTTCCTATATCCAAATATTACAGATTACAATAAATAAAAATATATGGAATATATATTATAATTAAATCATGTTTTACATTATGTATAAGATTAAATCGTGATCTATATAGAAGGAATAATAAGTTAGTTGTCAAAACTTACCTGAAAAAAATAGACAATTAAAAAAAGAAATATGGAAAATAATGAATAATTTGTAAAAATATGTAACATGATATTGTAATAAAATAATATATGATTTTACTAATATAATTATGGTTATATTATAAATTAATAACATTGATTGAAAAACTATACCTGATGTTAATGTACGTTCACCCGAAAGAAAATGTAACATAATTAATTCTAATATCATTTTTCTTTCCATGAGGAATAAAACATTAGAAGCACTTACTTATTTTTTGTGGAATTTTCATATAATATTTAATAAATTATTTTATCTTATTTTATTATTTAGTCTAAATTATAATCATTTCTTATGCGGGGATTTTAATTAAAAGGTACCATGTGTAAAATAATTTCATAACCTGAATCATTTTTACTAGGTTATATTACTTAATCATTTTCATTAATATTATAAATTTAAGTGTGTAATAACTTTTCACAATATATTTCTATAAATACACTTATTTTTTGTGGATTTAAATTAGTCACACATAATCATTTCATTTATTCATTCTCAAGTATCCATTATAGTTATTTCAAGGGGTTACGTTAAAATATCATTTTTTTCAATATTGTTTACACATTACTTTACAATAGAGAAAATTATTGAATGACATTTTAATAAATCCATTATTTTCATTCTCCTATACATTTCATTACCTTTTTATATAGTAGTCTTGTTTTTTTACTCCTTGGGATTCAAAGTTTTTTATAAAATAAATTTAAAAAATCCAGACATCATATCTGAATTTCATCGGAGAACATGTTTTCTTTTAAAAAACATATTTCTATAAATATTAGAAATTTTTTTAAAAATATTTAAAATTATTTTTTAACGACATTTTTACACTTTTTTCAGAAATATTTCCATAGGAATCATCTTGTCGTTTTCCAAATAAAGTGCATTTATTACCTTTTTACTTTATAAAATGAATTTTTTACATTGTATGGAATGTATGGATTTACCCATCCTAATTTCATTGAAGAATCATTTTAGTATTTTAAAATTATAAATTTAAATTTATTTTTTATCAAAAGTTATTTTAAGAGAACTAGAATTTATAAATTTATTTCAAATTAAAATTCATATATTCCCTAATAATGTTTTCAAAAGATATTTTTATATTATTTGTATTCATCAAGGATAACGACCATAATTTTCACTAAACTAAGGATATTTTTTATTGATATAATAATAATTATTCATGTGGATGGTATTTTATTGATTTGTATGAGGATAATATTAACAATCACATCCATGATTGATTTTTTATTTCCCTTGAATTATTTAATTTACTATAATCAATCAATATTTAATTTCCCATGATTATCCATATAATTTATAATATATATATTTATTTCCTAAAATGAGAACCATTTCAACATATAGTATTTACGTTTATAGTTATTTGATTAATTGGAGAAATATTGATAAATATGAATCTTTTACACAAGATTGATAAATTTTGAAAAGGAATAATGTTTAGGAATTAAATCAATTATTCAACATGTGAGTAATTATTTGGACATGAAATAAAAGAGTTATTGACCAATTAATTCAAGTCAAATGGGTTGGGGACCATTTAATGTAATCCCCATGATGCCTCAACAATTTTACGAGAAGAAATATTTTTGTGAAAACCCTTTAGATATTATTTATATATAGAGTAGATGGGTTTTTTACCAAAAGACTTAAACAAGATTGTGAATTGTCTTTACGGTAGTGGATCATGTTCCAGTTACAAGACGTCTAATCAATAATCATTTCCTTCGTTATTACCCATGATATTTTCACTTTGAAAAATTCAATATACGTAGTTAAATAGTGTTTTTTGATTAAATGTCATGTGTTTTAGTTTATTACCATTCCATTTTAGTTATAAATTTTATAATTATTTTAAATGCCATGTGTGGTCAACAATTTAACATTCCATATTGATTGTAAATATCTTTCTAATTTTATTGATTACATGATATGTTTATTCAGTTGGTACCATTCCATTTTGATTATTTTCATTGATTCATTATTTATTCTAGTATAAATTACCCTTAAAGATAATTTTAAACCACTCTTAATTTATTTCATTTCTCTAGGATTCCATGATGTGTACTAATAATGATATTGAAGGGTACTCTAACTAGAATAATGTTATTATCAAAGGAAGAAAAAACATATCCTATACATTTTGTATTCATTTGTAAATTAATACTCATGTATATATTTTTTAACATGAATTATAAACTATTATGACCTTTGGGAATAAAGTTACGTATATCAATTTCTAATGTAATGGTATCAGTAATAATCCCCGAGCATTCTGAGGTCGTGATAGTATATATTACTTTAGGTTTTATAGATTACTCACAATCATTTATTTAAGATCAATTATTTAATTATATTTTTTTACAAATTTCTTTTATGGAATTTGAGGATATCTAAGTGGTTCTTGAGGATGACTATCTATCCCCATATGGTTCCATGACTATTGAGAATGGTTAGAATAACCCATTTTCCTATAATCTTGGTTATTTTTTCCATTATATTAATATGGATAGAATGGTTATTTCCTAATTGTTTAGGAACACAATAAACCAATGAATATTTCATCACACACCTCAAAAGGGTCTCTCAATTTTGATAATTATTTAAAATAGTGGGTGTTAGTTACACAGATACCAAAATTAGGTGGAAGAAATTGGTGTTGTTTCCTGTGGGAAAGTAAATGTTGATAGAGTATGGTGCTTAACTCTTCAAGAATTATGCCAATCTTATTTGAAAAATCAGGTCATTTTATGATATAGACACATTTTATGGGTATACTTGACATAGTATTGAACAACATATTGTTCTATAAGATGTTTTTAATTTTATTTATTGTAAATATTTATATTCTCTTCATCTACTAGGATACATTTTACTGTAACATCAATCATATTTAAATTTATAAACAAAATAAATTGTAAAAAACTATGTGAGTACAGAATTAATGATATTATTCATATTAGTATTATATGGTTTTGAACATATTGGGGAGATGATTTTTAATTTGGATAAAGTCTTTAATGGTTATTTAGGTGCCTGATTTAATGGTAACATGATTTTTGTGAACCTTATATTGTTTTGGATACATGTGATTCATCATAAGACGTACCACCTCGTTGATCTCTCTATGGTGGAGAGTGAAATTGCATGGTGAGTGAGTACATGTTTTAGTTGATGTTGATTTCATTATGAAGTTGTTGGTCTGTTGTTGGACAAAATATATAGATCCCTAGTTCATCAATCTCCCTATTTTTTGATGGGTATCAACTATTCAAAATGGTTAGGCCACAATACTATCTGGTGTGCCCCTAGTCCACATTTTGATTAGTACGGATGTGTGTTCCTATTATCTAAAATTAATAGGCCACACCATGTGGTGGTGTTCCATCAATGACTATTTCTCAGGTCATGTAATGAGGGAATGACTCCATGGCATGTGTCAGTTATTTTTTTGGTATACATTCCCCTTTTTTCTAAATGGCCTTAGACCATTATTTTTACATATTAACCTCATCCTTTATTAGCTTGATCACATGTGGGGCAATTTCATTATCAAATTTATTTCTTAATATCCTACATTATTCCCCATTTGCATGGGGTATATTAAGGTATTAATTTTTTCCTTATTCATAGTGGTATCTTCCCTTTCTATTTCTTACATCCTTTCCAAAGATTATTTTGGGGTTGTAGTTGTCTCTTCAAGCATTTTAGCACTAATTCCACTAGATTACTAGGTCAGTAATTAATAATTTTTGTGTTTATACTCTTCATTTTTAATAGATGTTTATATAAGATGATCTCAATCCAACAAACCATGATTCAATTATGTGCATCACCATATAAATGTTTTATATCCTTTTAATTTAAATTAAATTTAATGGGTTATTGAATGGTTTATTATTTTTTTGAATAATTCCCAACTAGTTTTTAGTATAATATCGTATACCATCAATGATTGGATTATAGGTGTTTTGATGCAATGTGGAATAGAAGTGACAAATTATAAATGTTTTCCTAATTGTTTGAAATTCAATAATTAATTAATAATTTTTATAATTAATTAAATGGGAATGAATTTATTTATAAATTATATTAATTAATTTATTTAATATTTATTGATTGATATAGGTCCATGTACTATGGAGAATGATAGTTTTACTTGGATGAACTTGTGAAGAAATGTTTGGGCAATGTTTAATGAGAGGATGACTATTACGAGGTAGACGACCTTGAAATTTATAATAATCTTGAAAAAGTAGTTATTTTACATTAATGGTTCTTGGTTATTAAATATTTTATTTACTATATCACATGTGTTATATTTACATGTATTAAGATGTAATCTTGTTATCCAAAAAGTAAATATACTCTTTATAGATTAATAAACTGTTCAATAATACTTCCTTAAGAGAATAATTACCGAAGACCCCATTATTATTTTTGTGGATAAATTATATTTATTTAAACTATAAAATAGGATTTATTTATAAAATTTTATATTTTAAAATAAATTTTTATGAAAATTCAATTTAATAAAATTATGTAGATTCATGAATTTATTTCTAAATGGTATTTAAATATGAAAATTGATATTTCTAAAACTATTTTGATGGTATATTTCAAGTGTCCAATAATGACTAGGTTATAATATTATTCCATTTTAAACTATTATAATATGTATTGAAATTTATTTTAATGGATACATGGATGGTATTGAAATGGAATGTTTTCATCAATTTACAACACTGAGGATGATGC